>VMDR010008291.1:0-37205 GCA_007922815.1 Macrotus californicus | reverse complement strand
ATAAGGAGAGAATCTTGAAAGCAGCAAGAGTAAAGGAGACAGTAATCTACAAAGGAGTTCCCATAAGACTGTCAGCTGATTTCTCCAAAGAAACCTTGCAGGCAAGAAGGGGCTGGAAAGAAGTATTCCAAGTCATGAAAGGCAAGGACCTACATCCAAGATGACTCTATCCAGCAAAGCTATCATTTAGAATGGAAGGGCAGATAAAGTGCTTCTCAGATAAGGTCAAGTTAAAGGAGTTCATCATCACCAAGCCCTTATTATATGAAATGTTAAAGGGACTTAGATAAGAAAAAGAAGATAAAAAATACAAACAGTAAAATAACAAAAAACTCACAACTATCACCAACCAAACATAAAAAAAAACAAAAACCTAAAAAAAAACTAAGCAAACAACTAGAACAGGAACAGAATCACAGAAATGGAGATCCCAGGGAGGGTTATCATCAGGGGGGTGGGTGGGGAGAGAGGGGAAAAGGTACAGGGAATAAGTAGAATAAACGGTAGGTACAAAATAGACAGGGGGAGGTTAAGAATAGAGAAATATAGAAGCCAAAGAATTTATATGTATGACCCATGGACATGAACTAAAGGGGGGATGCTGGTGGGAAAGGGGGTGCAGGGTGGAGGGGGAGAAAGGGGAGAAAAAAATGGGACAACTGTAATAGCATAACCAATAAAATATACTTAAAAATAAAAAAGCATATGCCTGAAAGTCCTTCAAAATGCATTTTTCCCTAAAAAATATAGATTTATGTTTATTAATAAAATACCATATATTTATTTTAACTTTTAAAGCGTTGCAAACATCCATCCCTCTGGTGACTGCATCATTTGTTCTCAGCACACTGTGCGTTTTAAAAATTCATTATTTTCTTTTTTATTTTTTTAAAATCAATTTATGTTTCCAATTACAGCTGACACATAATATTACATTAGTTTCAGGCAGACAACATAGTAATCAGATACTTGCACAACTGATGAAGGGACCCCCCCCACCCCGCCCCAATAAGCCCAGTGCCCACCTGACACCACGTACAATCCCCATGATGTTACTATGTCCCCACGCTGTGCTTTACCTCTCTGTGACTGTTTTTATATTTGGCAATTGTACTTTCCTTCACCTTTTTATCCATCCCCCCAACCTAGCTCCGAAACTAGTGAAATTCGGTGTTCTGGGGGGGTAGAGGGTGCACTGAGTTCCAGTTCTCAGAGACACGTGCAGGCTGTGGGGGCAGATGTCCCCACACCTGGCACAACGTTGTGCTTCAGGGACAGAAGCCCAGGACTCACGTGCATGAAACTGAGACTCCACTTCTATCCACGGCATCAGGACCCCCAGGCTCAGGGAGGGGAAGCTTCTCACCCCCTGCCAGTTGCTCAGGGCTGGTTCTTTCCAGAAGGGCACTCACAGGAACCCTCACAGCCCTTATGACCCACTTGAAGTTTCCAAAGAGTAGCTCAGAGGAATATGCTCTTTCTTGCAGGAAATGAATTCATAATTAGTTTTTTCCTCCCTTTCCAAATTGGGATTCTGAGGGCCTGGTACAAGGCAGGAAAGTACGGTTCAATTTATAGCTGAACCTGTGTGCCCAGGGTGTGCATGCGGGTGAGTGAGAGAGGGAGAGAGCCTCTCCAGCAAGGGGGGAGCCTGTCCTGCTGCAGATCCACCAACAGGGCTTCTGTAGGCAAAGCTAAGAGTCATCTGTTTTGCTTCAGCAAGAGAAACGTCATCCTAGAGGTTTTAAGCCTATTCCCACAAAGGGCTTTAATTATCAGAGAAGGTTGGCGATACATTTGCATTTTAATTAAGATTAATGAGTCATGCATGAGTCAGTGGACCTTTCTCGCTGTTGGCAGGGGATTGAGGGAAAGCTGCCCTATTGAGGAGGGTCCATCACAGGGACTGCGTGTCAGGTCCGACACAGGAGAAGACCCCTCACTTTGGCTCCTCCCACGGGCTCAGGGCAGCATTCCATCCTCACAGACACCCATGGTGGCTGTTCCTTGGCCATGCGACCTGAGGGTGCAGTCCCACAGAAGCTTATCCTGAGGGAGATCAGTAAGTGTGACATCAAAGAAACAAAAACGACCTGCGGTTAAAGTGAAAGGCAAACAGAGCTGTGTGTGTCCAACTGCAGCTCTTCTCGGAGCCTTCAGGATGCTTGTGTGCATCCCCAGACTCCTCTGCGCCCAGAGGCTTTCCTTCCAGAATCCGCCCCGGGCCTTAGTGCAGCGTTCCCTAGGCTGGAGAGCTGGCGATCCAGGCAGACACTCCTCTGCGAAGTGATTTTACTGTGGAAGCCGCTTGGGTCACTTCCCTGGGGGTGGCTGCCTGATGGAACCACGGACACGCATGCACAGAGATGGGGCCCCTCCAGAACATGGTCACAACAGTAGGGGCACCGGCTTGAACCTTTGCCTGACACCAGAGCCCCTGGGTTGTCTGAGCAGCGTGGAGCAGTCCCGCGCCTGGGGTGCGCCACCGGATATTCACAGCACTCCACAGGTGCCTGAAGCCTCCCCACCCTGGGATGTCTGCAGGACACAGAGGTACGCCCAGTGAGCACATCCCCTGTGCTCAGTTTCCTTCCCTGTGGAATGAGGATGGCCGCAGGGGGTCTGAGTGGTCGGCCCATGTGATGTGCTCACGGCAGTGCAGGCGCTGGGTGACCTCAGGGACCAGTAGGTGGGTGGGAACGGTCAGGTGCATGCTCTGCCCTTGGAAATTCACACCTCTCTCTCCAAAGGCGGATACTTTGCTGAGCATACACTTCTGGGGGACACTTTTCTGTCAGTATTTTGGGGTTCGCCCCATCTTCTCTCAGCTCCCAGCACTACTGCGTGGAGAACGGAGCTCAGCTGTGCTCAGACCCTCGGCCTTCAGTGGCTGGAGCTGTTCTGAAATCCCAGGATGACTCGCAGCAATGGGCAGTTCTTCACCCATCTCGGAGTAGCCTCCTTCCACTGCTGGGGGGGTGATGGGGGTGGTTGGGGGGCAGGGTGAGGAGGGGGTCTGGGCCTCATGGCTTCCAGCAGCTGCGCCGCCGGGCACCCGAGCCATCTGGCGGGAGAGCTTGCTCTGGGACATGGGCCCACTCCACTCGCAGGGTACAACCCAGGCTGGTGTTTGGGGCACTTGCTGGTGCGTATCTCAAGGTTCAGAAGCAGCTTTCTCTCTGTTTAAGAGCAAATGGAACTGACCCTCAGAGACCCTGGCTCTGCTCTCATGGCCAGTGGGTTTCCTATTGATGTGGCTTCCTGGAGGGGCGGTGTCTGGGGTCAGCAGGAGGAAGGACAGTGGTCTAAGGCCACCGGGGCCAGGAAGAGTGAGCTCCACACTTGCCCCTGAGGCCCTGGGGGAGAGAAGCAGTCAGGAGGGCTGGCTCTCTGCTCTGATATCACCCAGCTACCCCCACCTCCCGCCACATTTCCCCATCCCAGGGCTCCCAGGGGGTCCCGAGGAAGGCGCCATCCACACGGGACACCCCATCACCACATCCAGCCACATAGCCATCCTCAAGCACCGGTCCACCTCAGCGCTTTCACCTGCACCCTGCACCTGGAACGCTGGCCAATATCTTTGCAGGTCTGGTTCCTTAGGCTCGTCACTGTCACTCAAAGGGCACCTCGTCAGAGACCGTTTCTGACCACAGCGATGGAGGCTGTTTCCCTTGCCAGCCTCCCTCATGGCCTCCCACTGCATTGTCTTCAGAAATGATCTTGAACATGTCTGCACATCCACAGTCTCTTCTCTGAACCCTTGGTGCCCAGAGGCCCGCCTGGCAGCTCTGAGCACGCACTTGCGTGGCCCATCCAGGACACAGGTCTAGCCCCAGGCCTCACACCTCCTGGGGCAGCCCTGGTCAGCCAGCAAACGGGTCAGTCTCACCTGCGCCCAGGTGGGCAGGCCTTGCAGGAACTGGACGGAGGGTCCATGGGGCAGAGGATGAGACCCAGGAACGCAGCTTTGGCTGATGTGCGACCTGGCAGCTTTGTGCTTGTCCTGTCAGATGAAAGCTTAGTCTGGGGGTGGGGTGGGTGATAGTGTGTGTGTGTGTGTGTGTGTGTGTGTGTGTGTGTGTGTGAAAATATGGGTGTGGTGTGGGCATATGTGTGTAAGTAGGAGTGTGCGTGAGGTGATGAGTAAGGGAATGTGTATGTGGTATGTGTGAGTGTGATGTGCATGACACGTGTGTGATGCGTGTGTCTGTGTTGTCCTGGCCCGGTGCCCTCCTGTCAGCCCTGCCAGGGGCTTTCTGGCTTCTGGCTCTGAGTGCCAGGACGTGGCAGGCCGGGAGTGGGCGCTTCTCCTCTGGACGGGGAATTCCTCCCCAGGAAACTGGGAGGCCCTGGAGCTTGGCACTGACCCCCGGCCAGCTGCACTGGCTGGGTGACCTCAGACAAGTCACTTACCCGCTGAGCTCCAACTGTAAAACAGGGTCAGGATTGTTAGGGTGGTTGACAAAAGAAGCCCCTAATACACCACTCCATGGGGGTGTTGTCGGCTGCCCCTCGTCTATTTATAAAATGGAATAACAAGCCCCCAGGGTCAGGCCTGGGGAGACCTTGCAGAGACGATGGGGAGAAAGTGTCCCCTGTGCTCTGTGTCTCTGGGATCATGCTGTTGGCTGACATTCTTCCAAATATACTGTTCATGTTGACACCCCAAAATGTGGCTCAGCAAGACATGGGCACCCAAGGGCGGGGCAGAGACGTCCTCTTGTGTGGCTGACAGCCGGGGAGGAAGCCTCAAAACCAGACAGGGCATCCTGATCTGAGGGGCTTCAGGCGCCGGGTGGGTTGGGGGACAGGAGAGTGCTGCAGAGCAGGGCTGAGGGGCTGCTGTGGCCACCACTGCCTGTGATGGGGCCCCCAGGTCCTGCTATGGGAGGACCCAACCCAGACCTCTGGCTTTTCCTGCCTCAGAAGCCCCAGCTGTCCCAACACTGCCGGCCGTGGCCCAGGGCTAAGGCTGGTGCAGGAAGCACAGACCTGCAGTGGTCCCTGTCTCTCGACACTGCCCCCCTTGCTGTGCCTGGTCTGGCTGGGTCAGGCCCCTTACGTCTACTGGTTGTTAGTGGGCTGTCACAAAGGCCCTCTGGTGCTGGCACAGGGCTGAGGTGGGCAGCAGAGCCCCCCGCCACCTCCCCTGGGGCGGGAGCTCCAGTCCCCTGTTCAAAGGGCCGCACTGACCCAGCTCTTGTTGGTCCTGGTCTTGCTTGCAGAGCTCCAAGCATCATGTCACTCAAGGGCAGGAACCAGACATGGGCCCCAGGGGAGGGCCAAGAAACTCATTGATCAACAATCATATTTTAGGACAATAATTCTAAAAATCAAAAGTGCACAATCCGCCATGAACAAGATATCAAACTTTTAAACAAAGACAGGCCCCAACCCTGCCCCAGGGGGCCAGACATCCGGGCAGTCCAGCCCGCTTCCACAGGCACCAGCTGCCTCCCAGGTTTCCTTGGCAACAGCCCAGGTGTGGGGGGCAGATACTGCAGAGGGGGATCCCTGCCCGGAAGCGCTGGCGCCCAGGGCTTCCTTCGGAGGGAACACCGTTCCACGTGAAGAGAGGAAGTCCCTCTTCCTGGAATTTCCCAGAATCCGCTGTCAGATCACAGGAAAGTAGCCTCAGAGTCTCTCTCCCTGGAAGGGGGGGGGGGGGGGGTGTGCGGTTCCTGGGCCCCAGGAGACGCATAAGAGGCTAAAGGCAGCATTTTCTAGCATGTTGCCCCTTTGCATAATTATTTTGGAAGTCGACCAATAGCAAAAAGAAAGCAAAAAACTGTCACAGTGCATTTGCCTGCATTTTCTTTATTAAAAGTCCTTACCAGTTGCTTCCAGATTCCCCTCACTGGGAAAGCCCCTTCCGATGGCAGCTGGCTGCGTCTTGCCCAGAGGAGGAAGTGCCAGCTCTGGGCCTGACAGGAAATAGAAGTACATTCAAACTGGGTCACTTGAGGAAGCAAGGCAAGAATGGGCTGTGTCTGCCCTGAGACCTGGGGAGGGATAGGTACTGACTGACCTTGAACCTGTGCAGTGGTAGGCAAGTCCCTGAGGGCCATGTCAATGCCCGCTGTGCCAGTCAAACTTCTCAGAGGGACAGACCAAGAGGACATATATTCGTATCTGTACACGTATACAAATACACACACACACACACACACACACACACACACACACACACACACACACACACACACTAAGATGCCCTCCCTGCAGGGCTTCATGCAGGAGAACTGAGCAGGGTGGACACCCAGCCTCACTCCCGACCCAGCCTGTGTGTGGGGCCGGGGGAGGCGCACCATCCAGATTTGGTGGTTCACTTCGGGGCCCGCCCAGAGGGTGGAGGGGCTGAACGGAAGGACAAACACGCCTGTGTCCCCACCCCACGCCCTGAGAGACACCAGCTAGCTCCCAAGAGGGAGGGAAAACACTGAGCGGATATGGGAGGGCTGCTTTAGACCCAATGTGGCCAGGGGGGAGTGGGGTCTGCCCAGGGCTTGTGGGGCAGTGGGGTGGACAGAGCATGACTGAAAGCCGAGACTGCGCGAAATGAAAGTTTTGTGTTCGGTCCTGTTTTGAGATCCAGGACCTCAGAGCCCTGCCTCTCTGTCAAGGCTGGCACTGGGCAGGCAACCAGTGTCCAGCGCCCATTTTGTGCTTGCTCTCAGCCCCACTGTTCCCAGAGTGAACCTCGCAGGCTACAGGTTGTGATGGGGGTTGGGCAATGTGATAACCACGAGAAGGGCTTCAAGGGCAAGGGAGGCCTGCCCACCCTTCCCACCCCACCCCCATCCCCCACCGCCACCCCCATCCCTGGCAGTTCTGTAGCAAAGTTGAGTCCTTTAGCTTGAGGCCGCCAGAGAAGGAAGAGCCAAGACCTGGGAGGCTGAGAGTGTTCCTAAAGATGACCTTTGTCACCTTACAGGTTCTCCAAAGCTCATGTTCTCCACTTTCTCTGGCCAAAGAGCCCCGATGGGCAGGGGTGGCAGTCAGTAAAAACTGTATCCACCAGTGCGCCAGGAACCATGCCAAGGAGTGGGGGTACAGAGGCACCTAAAATGTACAACCCTTCTGCAAGGAGCTGCTCCATTCGACCAGGGAGGTGTAGACAATGTCCAGCTTCCCTCCCCACTTTGTTGGGCAGCAAGCCTCTCTTCCCTATGGGGCCAACCCTATCTGGTTATCAGGATGGCCACCTACCTGCTTCACCAGCCTGTGCTTCATTCTGAGATGCTCACATGACCCTAGCCATGCCTTAAGGAATTCCACTGGGGCTTGTGTGCAGAGTGACTGGAAAATCACCATTTTCCCACTGGGGCTGCCAACTTGGTAGCAGGCAAATGTGGGATTGCTGAAGGCCACTCCCACCCCATGGAGAAAGAGTTGACATCTAGAATGAAGTCAAAGACCAGCAGAAGAAAGACATTGGGAGGCAGAGTCTTGAGACCACCATTTGGGCTCCTGAATTTAGCCATGCCTGAAGCTGTTTCCAGGAGATATAGTGAATATAAGCCAATGAATTTCCTTTTCACTGATGTTCACTTAAATTGGGATTTTGCACAAAGAGACTTTTAACTAATACAGGGAAACCAGCACTCATGCAGAACGCCAGGTTAATGTGCTAAGTGCTCAAGTAGGGGGTGCAGGGGTACTGTGGGGACAAGGGCCAGGTCTTGAAGGATGAGTGCAGGGCCGACCCACAAATCAAGATGACCTTGAAAGGCTGAGTACAGGCAAGGGGTGGTGGGGTGGAAGCTGGGTGCTGGGAAACAGCGAGTGGGCATAGTATGGACAGCAGGGTGAGTAAACACTTCCCGGACACACAGTCACAGCAACCAAACAAATCTGCAAACAAATTCTTGGCCTGCAGTTTCTCCCAGCCAACACGATGGAATTCGCAGACCATGGCACCATTTCCCGAAACCCCCGGATCACTCCAGTCAGTCGGCCCTCTCCCCACCCCATTATCCACGAGATGAATCTCTCTTCCCCTCTCCTTCCATCCGACTCTACCTGCCCTCCACCATTGTCTTGATTCACGAGAGCCCATCAAAGCTCTGAGCAGCACCCTAGGCTCCAACCTGGGAGCCCCAGGCCATGGGTGCACCGGCACAGGTATATCGGTCCCGCGCTGAGAGGAGCCCCTGCCTGGGGCAGCCCAGGTGGGCGCCTTGATGGTCTTAGTCCTTTGGAACAACAGGCCCCACAAGTCACGTTGCTGGCAGACGCCCACCCCCGTGCCTCCTCCACTCTCAACCCAGACCTCATCTCGGCCTGGGGGCAGCCTTGACTCACAGCAGCCACCCCACCCTGTCTCTGGGGGCTGGTTTGCACCTTGGAACAAGGTAGCTCCCCACCTCAGAGCCCCGGGGAGGCTGCAGAGGGCTCCCAGGGCTGCAGGCTGGGCCAGGAGTTCGCCAGGGTGGACACAATGCCCAGTGTGGGCCTTGCCTAGACCCGCTAGATGGGTGTCCTCAGCCCAAGGTCATGAGTGAGCTGGTCTCAGGCTTCCCAGGCAGAGGCTGTCGGGAAGAGAAGAGAAGCTTTTCACCCCTTGCACCTGACGCCTCACTCTGGGTCGTGGTGCCTGCCATACACCCTCAACCCATCCTCGGCTGCGTCAGGACCTCAGGACAGAAGGCAGGAGGTGTGACTCCAGAGTCGGCATCGGGGTCAGACTAAAGGGCCTATGTCTGGCAGAGCTGTGCTGGGATGGGCCTGAGAGCTGGAGCGGATGCTGAGCACAGGGAGCTCCTGCAGGTGTCCTTCTAGGGGGTCTCCACCCTCCCAGGTTGGGGGGGGGGCTTTGTTGACCTGAAGGCCAAGGGCAAGGGTGGGCACCCCATCCACAGAAGCCCTAGGAGGCCAGGATCACCCTGCAGGGACGTGGAAAGGGGACCTCCTGGCTGGCAGAGCTTTCCTAGGGCAAAGGGGCTACAGTCCCATCTCCCAGAAGGACCTTGACAGGGGCCCTGTCCTGGGGAATGCTGGGTAATGGCTGCTGGGCCTCTACTGATCAGTCTGTGTCTATTCCTCAAAATAAACAGAGAAAAAGTCATCTAAGTTTCAAAGTCAAGGATGAAATGCTACTTAAAAACAACTTGTGTTTACACAATCACAGAGTAACAGTGTTACAGAACGGGACTCCTGGCAAGGAACAAAACACTATTACCGAATGGAGCCCCCCTTCTCCCAGGGTCCCCCTGAACTAGGTTCACCTTGCCCGCTGCCAGGGAATTACGCCTCTCAATGTCAGAGACTGGTGAAAAGGAAAGGAATTATTTATACAAAAGTTAGGCAGACTTAAGAGTAATGACTTAATGTCTTCATTAAAATCCCAAAGCCCCTTAAAACACCCACAAACACACACAGTCTTTCCTTCCCCGCCTCTGGCCAGTCACGGTACCGTATCTCAGGAAAAGAAATAGAGGTCCGTGGCTCAGGCAGCCCCCTGGTTCCCAGCAATCCGCACTCAGCTGGCCAGCTTCCCTCAGTTCCAGCACCATCAGCTGTATCACCGCTGTGATCTCCAGTTCTTAATCCAAACCCACGTGGCACCTTCTCCTGGCCCACCAGCCAGAGTCCTTTCACCCCTTTCCTTCCCGCAGCATCTCTCCTGCCTTCTTCCAAACTGCTGAGAGCGCTCTGCATCGCTGCTACAGCTTGCTCTCTGGCTTCCTAAGCTGCACGGCAAAGGGAGCCCCAAAGCCAAGTGGTTCTTCTTGTCATGGCTGCTGCACCTGGGTTTAAATCCCAGTGCCAATCTCCCTCTGCCTCACCATTTCTGACTCCTCCCACACCTGCCAGCATTCCCCTATTTATCCAGCTTTTCTGGGCTGCCATAGTAAGTCCGGGCAGGTGTGGCCCTGTGGTGTGGAGCCAATCCTCTCCAAGCTCTTCCGCAGGCTCTGTAACCAGGGCAGTTGCTTCCCAGTTACATCCCAGGTGGAAGTCATTCCCATCCCCCTGGCTCGAAGCTTGTCCACAGCTGTTTAACATACAACCAGTTAAAGGTTAGAGATATATTAAATGACCGTGCCTGAGGTTAGCTGCAAAACTGTTGCTATGCAAAACAGCTGTCAATGGCCCTGCTCCATGCGTCCCATCCCCCAGCTCAGACTTGTGGGGGTGAGGACATCCTATATATATTTTTCATATTTCCTGGACACCCTGAGTTCTGGACCCCATTACAAATCCCTATTTGGGGCCCCCCTGGCTGCACCCTGTTTCAACAGGAGTGCAGAAAATCAGCCACCGCCCAGCTCTGCCCCGAAGCCAGAGAGCTGTGGCTCAGGGTGGCCCCACAGGACAGGGGCACGAGCCCAGCTGGCCCTGCGCACGCTGGCTGGCTCTGCTCCCCGCGCGGGCCCTCTGTGAGGCAGGCCTTTGTCATAGTACTGGACCGCAGACCCAGGACCGGAAACCCAGTCCACAGTATACTTTCATTCGTCCACTGGGACGCGCAGGGGCTGCCAGGCCAGGGAGCACAAAACCTGCCTCCGCGTCGATCCGGTCTCGGAGCAAAGCTGGTGCTGGCCTCCGAGGTTGCCACCCCTCACCGGCCTCGGGTGGTGCGTGGCCCAGACCCTTGGCGCAGCCTGCAGCCCCTGCGAGACATCTCACACTGTCGTGACTGGGCTGCGTTTACCCTGTTACAACAGGGGCTCGGGCACAGGAGTGCACACAAGCACTTGTGTGCACCTGCACGTGCACCCTCGGGCAGCGTTCTTCCCGTGTCCACCCTGCACCACGGTGGACAAGCAGGACTCTCAACACAGCTGGCATGGGGGACATCAGGCTGGCTCTCGTGAGCCTCCGAGGTGGCCCCATGGCTGGGCTAAGGCAGCAGAAGCCCTTACGGAGGTTGAGACCCCTGACCCATGGCAGAGGGGCCGCAGGCACTGAGGATTCCAGCTTGCAGCAGCCCGTCAGCCCCAGGCCAGCCTCCAGGCCCAGAGGAAGTAAAGTCCGCTGCCATCATCAGCCAGTTGTCCCCTGCACGCAGGGTGGGCCCACTCCTCCTCTCTCCCCCCACAGAGGCCTGCTGCCTCTTCCTGCTTTTGGGGGTGGGCTTTGCTTCCCTGCGGTCAGCTCTTCCGCTGCGGTCAGCTCTCCCTATGGTCACACTGACAACATGGGATGCTCTTCTCCTGCCAGGGGCTCGCCCACCTGGCCCTGTTGGTCAACAGCGCTGTCCCCAGCACTCAGGCACCTGACCTGAAGTCACACAGGCCAACACCAACTGGCGAGCTGGACTTTGTCTGAGTCACCGAGGCTCTCAGCCCTCAGCTTCCTCCTCTGCGGCCTGGGGACAAGTGGTGGCTCTTCGGGCCTGCTGTGGCGACTAAGTCAGAACAAGTGGGACAGTGGGTTTCTGTGCCCTGGTCTGTGCACACGCACGTGCAAATGCAAGCAAACACACACCACGAAGCAGCCCACCATTGCAGGCCAACGCCTGGTGCAGGTTAGGCCTCGCCCAGCTTCCTGGCCACCTCTCTGCCCCTTGGCCTTCTCAAAAAAGATGCCTGGAAATGTGCGTCACACTCGGGGTGAAGCAGGTGGAGATGGGGTGCCAGGGCGTATAGCGAGCCTTGGGGCGCAGGCACAGCCCTGTGCCCTTTCACCTGCTTTCTGCAGGCTGAGCCCAGGGCTCAGCTTCCCTCTCAGGACAGTGGAGACATGACGCCTGCCCACAGGGAAAGTGGGTGTGAGGGTGAGTGACCGTGTGTGACAGCTGGCACTTGTTCTACTCGCACTGGGGTCTGGCACCGGGGTCCTATACCCTGCTCACTGGGCTGCAGTGCCTGCCAACTAGTCCCCGCCCTGAACCTGCCACCCACAGGGCACCCTCTGCTGACCCTGGCGCTGGTGGCTCTGAGGCCGCTGCTCCTCCCTCTGACCTCAGTTTCCCCACTGGGTCCCCACAGTCCTTTCCTGGGGCATGTCCTGCTGTCCCGACCTGTGGCACGGGGCTACATGCTCTTCCACCTCCAGAGAGGTGTCTCTAATCACCCCGAGCTCAAGGACCTTCCTTAGGAGTGACTGTGATTGCTTCTGGCTGCCTCTAGAGCAGATGGGCCCTCTGAGGCACAGGGACAGAGCCAGGCCCACTTGTCATGCCCCGCCTCCTGTGTCAGTGCATCGCCCTGCCCCCTGGGGCGGACCACTTCCCACCTGTGCTTTCGTTCCCTTCTCCTGGGCGGACCACTTCCCACCCGTGCTTTTGTTCCCTTCTCCCACGCAGGGAAGGCCACCTGCCCCAGCCAGGGCAGCAGCAGGAGCTCCTGGGACCCAGTGTCCTTCCTCAGGACAAGTAAGGAGAGGCACCACTTGTCCCCAGAGGGGACAGGACTCAGGGCCAGGAAATGGCCATCGTCTGGGCCACAAGTCACCACACCCCAGAGCAAGGCTGGGGAGACAGCGGGGTACAGCCTCCTGCCATTCACCCCAGCACATCCTCTGCAGTCCCACTGGTGGCCCCTGCATCCCAGCAGACCAGGAGGAGCACCCCTCAGCATCCTGGACCCCAGCCGCTGGGAGGTGGGTGAGGATCTGCGGCTAGCGTGAGCTTCTCACCCCAGCCTGGGCCCAGCCCTCGGACACACAGCCTGGCACATCTTCGACCCTCGTCCCAAAGGAAAGCACGTCTGTGCTGAGTGGACGGAATCTCACTTCCTTCGGAGATTCTGGTTAAAGAGGCCAGGCTTCCCAAGGAGGGAGGGGAGGCAGGGGATTTCCTGGGTCCCCCCACCCCCTCCCCACTAAGGCTTCCTGTCTCTCTACAGATGGTCTGCTCACAGCAGGAGTGTCTGTTTCACCACAGAAGCATGAGTGCTGGAGAGGGCGCCGGCCCGCTGGCCTTGGAGCTGGGAGAGGGTGCAGGACGGAGCACATCTTGGCGTGGCCACAGCAGGAAGGGGATGAGGCTCCGCAAGTTCCCCACCAGGCGACCTGTGACCTAGGCTGTGGGTCCTTTCTTCTTCAGAGGCGGGAACTTGCCGTTCAGCCTGTGTCACTGCTGTGGCTGCTGTATCAAACCCACAGACCAGCGTGGGGTGGACAGGCTCCCAGTTCCAAGGCTCAGGGCCCCAGGTCAAAGTGCCAGTGTGTCACACTTCCTCCAGAGGCACCAGGGGAGGGGCCTCTCACAGATTCTGGTGGCCCCAGGCGTCCCTTGGCTGGTGGCAGCATCGCCCCAATCTCTGCCTGTGTTCACAGGACCTGCTTCCCTCCATTCGTGTCCAAATGTCCCTCTTCTTATGAGGTCACCAGTCCTGTTGGATTTAGGGCCTGTCCTGATGACCTCAGCTTAACTTGCTTACATCTGCAAAGACTCAAGGTCCGAATAGGGTCACACTTGCAGGTGCAAGGATTGGGACCTCAACATGCCACGTTGGGGGACATGGTGCCACCCACAACACCCTTCTTCTTAAAAAGGAGGTACAAACGGGAACCCCATCATAAATGGGGATCAACTCCCACCTGGGGGTCTGAGTCGGCGCCATGCCTGCTTTAGGCGGGGTCTGTGGGGAGGGGCTCAGAGGGTGGTCATAGCAAGGGGGCAGGCCGGGAGAGTTCCACCACTTCCCAGGAGAGCTCCAGGTCTGGCTGCCAGGTGTGATGGCCGTTGACCACCTCTGTGACCTGGGACAAGGGGTTTAAGCTCCACATTTCCATCTGTGACATGGGCTGAGTAGAGACAACTGAAGACCTAAAACAGAACCTCCATCCCCCAGAAAGGGCAGGGGGAGGGGCAGTGGGTCCTGTGTTTTGCCCAGCCCCTCCTGCTGCAGCCAGGCCTGCAGCGCCCCTCCATAGCTAATCTCTGAGGCCTCAGTTTCCCCGCCTCTGCAACCCTACAGGGACAAAGCTGCTTTGCCTCCAGCCTCTCTGATGGATGAGGCTCCAGGCCTTCTGAGCCGCATCCTCAGAAAAGGAGCTGCAGGAACGGAAGGGGGACCAGACACAGCCTCCCAGCCCTGCTTGTGAAGGCCCTCCGCCCTCCACCCCAGTTCTGAGAGGCCCACAGTCCGCATGTCTCCTCCACTGAAGACAATCCCATGCCACCTCCATGCCAGTCCTTGCTTCCCTGCACTGGGACGCTGCTCTCTCCTGAGCAGGGCTCTGCAGGCGCTGCTCCATGCCAGCTGCCTCCAAGGGCCCAGGAGAGGGGAGAGGGGACCCCACGACACCTCAGCATGTGGGCCTCGAGTATCAGCCCTGCCTGCCCCCCTCCCTGCATCCTGCTCTGACCCTCACTCCTGGACATGCCCAGCCCAAGGCTGCGACCCTCTCTGATGTCACTGGGCCCTGGGGGTCTTTCTCCTGCCACCACTGCAGGGATGTGTGTTGGGGTGTGTCTCCCCAAGAGGACCCACCTTTGCACTCCATTTTCAAGATTTACTGTCCTCTCCCTCCCCCTCCCCCCAGCAGCCTTGTGACCTGCAGTGACACTCTTGACACCAACCCTGCACTGAGAACTGCATGTGTCTCTTGGTCCCCCGGGGCTTCTGGGCAGGGTGACTGTGGAGGGCAGCGTCCCCGACCTCTGGCCTGCCCCTCAACTCTCCTGCGGGCGCCCTGTGTTCCCAGCAGCCAACGGCACACCGCGCCCCAAGAGGCGATAATCACTGCCTGACTCAGACAGGCAAAGACTATTGGGCTGCCGTGCCTATTTCAGGAAAATTAATTACACCCCATACGGAGAGGGAACTCGCCTGTTAAATATCTTAAATGCACTGGCCCAGAATGCCACAGCACAGCCTGCCTGCAGCAAGGAGCACAGGAGGCAGTGGGCAGAGCTTCCAGGAGCCCCAGGTGTCTGCGGCCTCCCGGATGGTGGCAAGCAGGGCTCTAGGCCCCTCCAGGTAAGCCCCTATCCCCGCCATCCACCCGTCAACTGCCACCAACGGAGTTCCCCTGGATAGCCAAGCCTCTCAGCCAGCTCACTGCCAGCAGGGGCCTGGGCTGCAGCTGACTCGAGAGCCTGGCTGCCCCAGGTGTGCCTCTGGACACTGCGCCTCAGAGGCCAAGGTGGCCCAAGCCTGGGGAAGGCTGTCCCCAGGCCCATTTGAATGTTTGGTCCCACCCTAGTACCCCGTCCTCTCCCTCACTTGTTCTTTGCAGTCTTCTGCTCAACAAGAGCAGCTGGACCGCAGGCATGTCCAGGGACCAGGGTTAGGAGCCAGGCTCAGCTGGTCCAAGCTGGAACACCAGCCCCAAACCCCTGGGCCCCACGTTCCCCGTCTGGCAGGAGATGGAACACACACTGGCCTGTGGGTCGCAAATGACAGGGACAAGCTTCACCGTGACAGCCGCAGCTCGTGTTGCCCAGAGCCCCTGCCTGCCCTCACTGGTCCCCAGACAGCCCGGGGCTTGTGCTGCTGTCACCTGTGCTACAGGCGGAGGGAAGGGGCTGGAGAGGCCAGAGCCAGGCCAGATGCAGAGCGTGGCCAGGGCGTAGCCACCCCTGCCCGCAGCTGCCGGGCTCCAGCGCAGTCCTGCAGGTGGAAGGCATGGCCCTGGCACCAAGCTCACAGAACAGTGAGCTTGCCGGTCCCTGCCCCCTATCTCCGCACCCATCAGTGAAGGCTGGTGTGTTCGCTGTTGGTTTTCAAACTTTTGTTGTACTGTGGTTATCATAAAGAGAAATCTTCTGTTTTTATCAGATCTACAAAACACGGTCAACGTGGGCAGTCTCATTGAAGGCCACAGCTGCCTGACGTGAGGTATGGTTGTGTGTCCACAGCCTGACCGGTGGGCGTGGACAGAGGGGATGCGTCACACAGCCCCTTCCACGTGGAGACAGCTGCAGGAATTGCAACGGTCAGCTGCTCTCCACACCACAGGACCGCAGATGCAGAAAGAAAGCTGAACATAGAAACCCTCTGGCAGGTGACATAGGTCTTCTCAACACCAGGGTAGACAGGACACAGAAAGCACTAGCCATACAAGATGAAACAGTGAAGCTGGACCTCATGAAAAGTGGAACCTTTGACTCTGCTCTTCAAGTGCAAGGCAAGGCGAAGACGGGAGAAGCACCCTGTGCATGTGTGTGCACACATCGAGAGATCT
This sequence comes from Macrotus californicus, assembly GCA_007922815.1. Taxonomy (NCBI): domain Eukaryota; kingdom Metazoa; phylum Chordata; class Mammalia; order Chiroptera; family Phyllostomidae; genus Macrotus; species Macrotus californicus. The sequence goes on along the minus strand of VMDR010008291.1, from coordinate 21,119 downwards.
CTATGCATGTACAGGCATGTGTAGATACATATATGTACCCACACATGCATGCATACACATACAACATAAGCATGCACATACTCATTTGACAAAGAATATGTGCAGAAAATATTTTCAAACTCCTCCAACTCAATAATAGAATTCAAAAAACCCAATTAAAATTTTTCAAAGACTTAAACTAGAAAAGCAGAGTAGCCAGAAAGTACAAAGAAAGAGGTTCAACCTCACTTGGTCACTAGGAAAAGGCAGAATCGTGACGAGGTCACAGCACTAGGGCGGCCGGGCTGGAAGGGGCCGGCACCTGCCAGTGCTGGTGCGGATGTGGACCAGCCCGGGACCCAGGCACCGTGGGAGGGACGGAGGCTCCTGCAGGCACTTCGGGCGGCAGCTTCTCATGGCGTCAGTAGCCATCATTCCATACGATGCAGCCACTGTTTCCACCTCTGGTTCCCACGAGAAATGAGACGCACGCACACAAAGACTCACACAAACATTCATAGCAGCGCCATCTGTCACAGCCCCAGGCTGGAAACAACCCAAGTGTCCGTCAACAGGTGAGTGGATGAGCACCCTCGGGGCCACCCGCTCTGTGAGACACACCCCAGCAGCAAAAAGGACCGAACCAGCGGCTCACGCAGCACCTGGCGAGTCTCCACCGAATTATGCCAGCGGACGATGCCAGACATGTCGTGTGACCATTCGAAGAAAATTCTAGGAAATGCGAACTACAGAGACAGAAAGCAGGCATCAGCTGCCTGGTGCCAGGACAGCAGGCAGGGTCCCCCTCCAAGGCCCGGGCGATCTGGGTGAGACATCCTGTGTGTCGGGATTGGCGGTGGTCACGCAGGTCTGTACGTTGTCAAAGCTCACTGAACTAGTCCCTGACGACAGTTACGTTTTACTGTATGTTGGCTACAGCTTGGCAAGCTGATTTGTTCTGTGGGTACCGGTTTCTGAGGGGGCTCACATGCCCTCATCCCTCACAGCCTTCCATCCTCAGCCCAGTGGGACCAGGAGCCGGGGCCCTTCGCTTCACCCCTTGCCTGCCGGAAGTCTCGGGTTTAACAACAACAACAAAAGCCCGAAGGCTGCCTGGGAGCCAGTTCCTGCTCTTCAGTCCAGCTCACGGCTGTCACCGAGAAAGGGCGGGAGAGCGCTCCGGCCACCTGGGCCTTCTGAGTAGTGCTCAGTCCTCTCCAACGAGAGTAAAAACGGTCATGGAAGGGGAGTGAGTCAGACTGAGACCACAGGAGTTCCCCCAGCAGGGCAGCTGCACGTGCTCTGCCCTCCTCTCCCTCCCCTGCCCTCCCAGCTACACCACCTTCCTGAGCCCCGATTCCAGGCCCCCCGGTTTCCTGCTCTCTCCTCTCAGTCTGGGCGACAGTCCACAGGGCCAGACCTTGAAAAGCCTTCGGGGCCTGTAGAGAACTCCCACCCTGCATGCGCTCTTTGGGACCCTCCACCAAGATCAAAGGTCATGCCACGGGCCAGCCATGTGCACCCTGCCCTGACCACAGAAACACCCTGGTATTATTATTCTGGAAGGAAACCCAATAGGCCAACTCTTTTTCTTCCGCTCCAAACAAGTCAGTTCCTCTTAAGTCAGATTCGGTTCCTGCCTCTGAGTGAGAAGAGCCTCCTCCCCGCCAGGAACTTCTCCTAAGCTGCAGCCGCACTGTCCCGGGCCCCTCCCCCGCCACAGCAGCCGGTCTCATTCCTGAGCCGCCCCATCTCTGGGCGCCCAGAAGGACTTCCCCCTGAAAGCAGGTCACACACTAGCACACGTGCCCCCTGGCCCCGCAGCGAAAGTGCACCCAGCTCTGGGTGACAGGAGCACATGGATGGCCCCCGGGGCAGCTCTCAGTGATGGTGTCCTACCTACTGTGGGGGAGGGGCCAGCATCGAGATGCATGACCTGGGCCACTGCCGCTTCCTCCCCAGTGGACATCTGCCCTACGGGCTGGCTGCGATGACACCAGGGTCACCGCCGTGTCTGTGGCGTGCTCACTGTGCGCCAGGAGCCCTAAGTGGCTCTCGTGGGAGTCTGTTCTCACAACTCTAAGAAGTAGGCTGCATTGTCACGTGTGCCACCTTGAAAACGATGATGATGGGGTCACCTTCCCATTGCAGGACCAGGAAGCTGCAGACCGGGGATCAAACCCAGCTGTGTCTCACATCAAGGACACCTTCTCAGGCCACGTGCTCCTCTCTCCGTGAGGGGTCCACTGGGGTCAGCAGCAGCCACTTGGTCTGCAGTGGTCACCACTCCAGGCTACACCCAGACCCTCCCCGGAGGGAAAAGGAGGAGAAAACCTCAGAAGCCCCAAGTGCCTGTCATGTATGGTCACGTGCTGAGGGAGGTGCTGGAGCGTGCTCAGCCGGGCCACACCCCGACAGGAACAGACACATCTACAATGTCAACATCTTGTGAAACGCCCAGCAGGTGCAGTCATCCATGGCACAGAGATGGTGGCAGGGTGAGACGCGGGTGGTGGGGCCCAGAGAGGGGGTCCCTTAACCCACGGCCAGCCACACCGAGTCCCACGGCTGTGCTGAACCCCACGCCATGCTGCCCCCTCTTCATCTGCGGGATGTGAACTGGGTGGTGAGCAGGCTCACTGAAGCCCGGGACTGCATCGTGCACCCCACAAGGTCCCTGCAGGCTCCCCGAGCGGGTTTCCACCCCCCACCTGAGAAATCTACACGTCATTAATAACAATGATAATAATGATCACAACACATCACAAGTTCCAGAAGAATCAACGGAGCAGGCGAGCGCGGCAGTCCCTTGGCCACCAGCTGTTTGTGGGGAGCCATGCACGTGCCGGTGGAGCTCGGGGCTGCTGGGGTGGGACTCGACCCGACGGGCCCCACAGGGGGTCACCGCCCACCCGAGGGGCCAAGGCTCCCATCAAGTTCTCCGCAGCTGGCAAGGCTCCACGTCACCAACAGTAAACTGAGAGCACCCTCTAGACTTCCCCACAGCAAACAGGGCCTGGGCCCGCTCTCCAGGCCCTGGTTGGTGACCAGGAGGCTGAGCGTGCTGTGTGGGCTGCCCAGGCGCCCAGCACGGGCATCTGCGGGGGCCCGTGAGCTCTCCAGGGACTGTGTGGTCTCCAGGGCTGGCCCTGCAGCTCCTTGGGGGCTGGGAGCCACAGCTCAGACGCAGGATATTCTGAATCCAGCAGCGCTCACAGATGGCACTCCTCGGAAAACGGGAGACGTCGGCTGGGCCTCCCCCCTGAGACTGTGAGGTACCCCCCGGCCTCTCCTCCCAGACCCATCAGCTGCGTTGAAGCAACACTTGACACATCGTTGATCCCCACACACAGGCTGTGGAAACCTGTTCTGAGCTTCCACGGAGTCCCCGTGCATCTGACGCCTCTGGTCGTCTGCCCTCCCGGACCCCGCTCACTCACACCTTGCCCGGGAGCCCAGCTCTCCATGCAGAAGCTACTGTCCATCTCTGGGCGTCTCATCTCCCCCGAAAGGACCTCTTCCTTTGTGCTGTGGTAAGACACCCACAGCATGAAACCATCGTCACCACTTCTGAGTGCACAGCTCTGTGGCATTAGGTGCACTACAGGGCTAGTCCACCGTCACCACTCTCTGTCCCCAGAACTCTGTCATCTCCCCAAAAAGAAACTGTCCACCACCCCACTGTCGGTCTCCATGGATCTGACTCCTCTAGGGACCACACGCCCGTGGAGTCCCATGGCATTTGTCCCTTCATGCCTGACGTGCTTCCTGAGCATGTCTTTCTTCCAGGTTCATCCACAGAGCAGGTGACAGAACCTCCCTTTTATGGCCAAGCGGTGTTCCACTGTGTGGATGGGTCTCATTTGCTTGGATACATGCTGGGGCTGCTCCCACCCCTTGGTCGCCGTGCTACCATGAGCAACTGTGCGCTGGTATTGTGTCTACTCACATCCCTGCTTCCATTCCTTTGTGTCTACACCCAGCCGTGGGGTCGCCGGGCCATGTGGTGACTCTATTTGACTTGCTAAGGAACAGCCCTCCCTGCCTCCAGCCAGCTGTGCACAAGGGTTCCCATCTCGCCACCCTTGCCAACACTCACTTTGCGTTTTTTTTATAACAACCATCCTAACGGGTGAGAAGTTGGAAACTGTAACCACAAAATAGGTACAGAACGAACAGGGCCCTCTGTTCTTTAGGCAGCCTTGCCTGCCCTACTGCTTGGAAGGGGGCAAGGCTGATGTGAAGAGACCAGGAAAGAGTTTGGTCATCAGATTCTTCCAAATTCCTGATTTATAAGCAGATTCAGAGAACATTAAGAGGGAAGGAGCAAAGGGTGAGTGGTGCCCTGGGGGAAGAACCAGCTGGAAACAGACCTGGGTGTAAAGACATTCGGAGATTAGCCCAGGAAGGGGCCTGAGAACCAGTGAGGCTGGGCACACACCCTCGGATGCCAGCCTCAGACCGCACCCCCGCGCCCTGTGCACCCACCACCGCCACCAGGCAAGGGCAGTGGCGTCTGCAGCCTGGTTGCCGCCGGCTCTTTGCAGCCAGGCCGAAAGCAGGAGTCAGCACCAGGTGCCAACCCTCTCCGTTAAGATCTGAAGCGTCCGTGAGCCTGGAGGACTGCGCCTCCGAGGGAAGTGGCTAGGAAGGGCGGCGCTCCCACCGAGACCCAAGGGAAAAAGTCAGGGTTTTTTCCCCAAATGTTTTATTTAAATATTAAATTAAAAAACATACATCCACTAATCATTTGGCATACATTTCTCATTGTTAACATAAGAAACAAAATAATTCAGTTATGGTAAAAAAACAAGCCATATACACTTCAATCAGATCACGCAGTGCCTTCCACCAGGCTCCCGCACTCACCCGAGAACGGCGCTGTTGAGAAACCCGTGACACACACACTCTCGAAAACAAGACGCACAACCGACGTACAGCAACGAGAAGGAGACAGAAAACCACGTGAAGGTAAAGTGCTTGTCGTGGTTCGGAGGCCTTGGATCTCTGGCGTGACAACAGAAATGAACTTCAAAAGGGGAACGGGTTCTGCGCTGAGATCACCGAGCTGCCTCTGTCAGGAGGCAAAGGCCTCGACGCCAGGTCATCTCTCAGTCCCCAACCTTCTGACTCGTCAGCAGGAGGTTTTGGAGATTTCTCAGCGGCCAAGGGCAAGGACAGGCCTTAGCCCCAAACCTTAGAAGCAGCCAGAGCAGCAGTAGCCGTGGCAGTGGCGGGAGGGACAGTAGCAGCGAGCTGGGCAAACACAGATGCAGGGCTGGCCGGGTCCGTGACCGGCTGGGCCGCCGCCGCCCCACCCTCCGGGAACGCCAGGGATCTTTGGCTTTTACAGATGCCCACCGCCCCTGCCGTTGCCACCTGTTTAACACTGAGAGTGTAAGAGCCAGGGGAGCTGAAGGCACCTGGGGGCAAAGGACTTGGGCGGACTGGGCAGAGAGAGGGCGCGACAATGATCTTCCCTCCGTGCCACAGGCCTCTGGCCTGCCCAGCCAGCACCCGGGCGCCCCTGCCAGGTAAGGGTGTCTCCCTCCTCCACACGGACCTGGTGCAGCACTTTGTAATGTTGCCAGAGGGAAACTTGAACCAGGAACACAACGGTGTAGTAAAAAATATAAAAAATAAGTAGTGTCTGTCTGTCTTATTTATACACATGTACAGTATTCGCTTACAAAGGAACAAAGCTGAACAACGCCGACCTGACCTCTCATTCCATTTTCTTGATCAAAAGCCTAGCAGGCGAGGGCCTGGGGAAGGCGGGTCTTTCGCCAACTGTGACCCATGAGTACGGGAGGGTCACTGCCCGTCCCTGTCCCAGCCCAGCCTCACCGTATTGCACGTCCCCCCGTCAGTTGTTCGTTTTTGGACCCTGATAATGAAATGCATAAAAACTTAATTAGCAGCGGAAAGAAGATGTGCGGCGGGAGGCAACTCCCCTGGCAGGCACCCTGGCCCTGTGTCAAGTGCCAGGACAGAGCCCACCCCACAGCCAGCCCCGCCCCTTTAAGGTTCTCCCTCATGGCTCCGAGGAAGAATCCCAGAACTGACCCTTGAGTAGTTTACAAAACTCCTCATCTAAAATAAGAAAACGTGATGATCTGTTTACTGACTTGAGGGGAGAGAATTCCAAGATTTTGCAGATTATCTTCTCCTGGGCTGGCCCTTGGAGCTTTTTGAAAACTGGTACATAAAGCACAAAGTTCACAGCTTTCGTCTGAAGCATAAACGTGTCAGGAAGTGGAGAACTGTTCATTTAAAAAGGGTACCACTGAACACAGCACGCGCGGCGGCGGCGCACACTCGCTTCCGCAGCACACGGCTCGCACCGCAGCTTCGTCCGAGGCAACGCCCTCCGTGCCCCAAAGTGCCCGTGGACGAGGGGGCCAGAGGCCCCTCCAGCCGCCAGGATGGCCCCGAGAGCCGAGCCAGCCCTGTCCTCCATCTCACCTCGCTTCCCTCCCCCCTCCTGGCCACCCGCTCCCAGGACACACCCTCAATTATTATTTTTCTTCAGAAACTTTCCAGTCCCTACTCGTGGCAGCAGTTGCTCAGTGCAAGGAGAAAATAGAACAAAAAATAAACTAAAAAGCCAAAACACCAAACGTATTGCTTGTCGCTTCTAGGAAGTTATTGGCTTTGAGTCCAGAATCACCTTCACATACTCTGAGATTATTGCTTCGAGGAGTCGGCAGCCCATGCAGGAGGAGGGTGGTGGGGGGCGCCCTCACTGCACCAGGACAAACGTGCCCAGCTGGCCCGAGGTCAGGTCTTCCATCTCACAGTCCCCTTGCGGCAGTCCCATGGGGTCGAAACCCAGGGGCAGCATGGCAAAGTGTGGCTGCAGGGGTGTGGCGGTGGGCAGGGGCGCCGTGGCGGTGCTGATGTGCAGGTGGGTGTCCAGGAGCTGGGCTGCGGAGGCCACCGGGGAGACCCCGGCCTGGAGGAGGTGGGGTGGCGGCAGCGAGCTGGGCCCCAGCCCCAGCTCCTTCTGGAGTCCCGTCATAAAGAGGGCGCTGTCGCAGGGGGCCAGGACCAGTGGGGCCGGGGGCAGCTGGGGAGTCTGCTGGCAGCTGGGCAGGGCTGCTGGGTGGTGCTGTAACTGCAGCCATCTGGGGGACAGGAGGAAACAGGGAGGAGGCAGGTCACCACCAGCTCTGAGCACTGCTTCTCCTACAAGTGCCACCTGGCCAGGCTCAGTCACCGTCGGGTTTCTGCGGCCACAGAAGCGCCGGCTGGAGCTGCCCAGAACACGCAGTGCCGTGCGTGACTAATCCCCTGAGCAATCCCTGACATTTCCATTCTCCATCGTGCTTTCATAGCAGCTCAGAGGTGCCAACCAGACGTGACATTTTCATTCACTGCCCCAGTCCATCCCCCACTTCCAGGCTTCAAAGTGACAAAACCTGACTGCTCCACACCTCTGCCACCATCTGCGGGAACCAGGCCCCACAGGCCCCCCTACCCTGCAACTGGGGATAGGGAGGCACACTCCATGTTGAGTACATGGAGACGGGGGAGCTCAAGGAATACCGATGAACTAAGTGCTACCAAGGTCTCGGGCGACTGGCACAGGGCAGGCCTACCTTTGCTGGTGCAGCACTTCTTCCAACAGGCTTCTGCCCTCCCGGCTGCTGGCCCCATTGCCATGCAGGCCCGGGCTCTGTGTGGGCAGCGGGAAGGCGCTCAGGCCGCCCCTCAAGGCCCGGCTGGAGGAGGGCTGGCACACCTGGCGAGCCAGCCCCTTGATCTTGTTCAGACCCAGGAACCCTTTGGTCCTTGCATTCTTCCTCAGCTGCTGCCGGAAGGCTTTCAGGCCTGGAGAGAAGCCAGTGAAGACCGTTTATAGACCTCTACCCCCAACCCAGGGCCAGCAGCCCAAGGCTGGCTGGAGTTTCCAGATGGTAGAATGGAGAGAGGAGACACGGGCAACATGGAAATGGTGGATGAAAGGACCGGTGTGCTTTCCTAGATGCTGAGGGTGCTCTCTGGTCATGTAATTGCTTTCCCCGCCCCCTCCCATGCTCCAGCCCAAGCCCCATGCAGGGCTAGGAAGCCATCTTTTGGGGGTGGTTTGGGGCAGCAGTTCCAACACTGAAAAGGCATGCATCTGGGTCCTTCGTCGAAGAGCATGAGCAGTGCCACAGGACTGGGAGGGGGCTCAGGGCCCCCAATCCCTGGGTGACATGGAGGGAGCCCAGGCAACCAGGTGTGGAGGGCCTACCCCTGTCCCTGTCCCTCCTGAAGGCCAGGAGCTGCTGCCTGGCATCCAAGTGTCTCTTGAATTTTTAAGACCAGCCACTAGAGGCCAGGTGACTTTGTCCCAGCAGACCAGGCCACCCAGAATATGGGTAGCACCTTCGATCTGCCCGGGGAAGGCTGCTACCCCACCCAGGCCTGGCTAGAGAATGAGGGAACCTCTGCCATCCAGGACAAAGCGACCCCTGCTAGGGCCACACACAGCATCTCCCGGGGGAGGCAGAAAGGAGAGTGAAAGGGGAAGTCACCTTGAGTGAGCGAGGTGTCCGAAGCCCTCCGGCCTTCCTGGAAGCTGACAGGGAGCAGGGCTACGCCTCCCAGAGGTCCCTGGGCCTGCAGCACCGGGGTGGCAGACTGGGTCCCCAGCAGTGGTGAGGCCAGTTTGAGCGGGGAGCAGGTGCCCACCAGCCCCTGGGCAGCCAGGCGTCCACTGAGCCCCACCGGGCTGTCCCCCACTGAGAAAGTCAGACAGCTGTCGGAGCTGGTGCCTTCTGAAGGACTTGCCACAGAGGAGGAGATGACAATACCTGCAGAAGGAGCACGGTGCTCTTGAAGGGGCCCTGGCGCCATCCAAGGCCAATGCCACCCCCGGGAGCCAAGAGTTTTCACAGAAGAGGAACTAGCCGCCTTCCCCAGGCCACTGCAGCCACTCCCAGGCCTCGGCCAGCCCTCTCGGCCCACTGACAGGGGCAGCCAGCTGGCCTGGCCTCCACACTCTCTCCTCAACCTTGAGGGTGGGCGTCTGTGACAGCCAGAGGCTACCTTGACAGCCCGCCAGCACAGGGGTCCCAGCTGCAGCTGCTCAGTGGGGCTGATCAAGGACCAGGGACGAGGACCTGCCCTCCCAGCGCCTGGGGGAAGCTAGATCCCACATTGTCCCCACAGCACTGAGTGACCGCACAGAGTGTGTGTGACCTTTGTGGCCTCCAGGGTTAAACCGGGGCACATCTGAGAACTGTAACCGGGAGAAGCCCAGCAGAAAAGGGGTGCTTGTATCAGCCCCTCACAGCCCCAACCGTAAACCCACCCATCAGACTGGACACTTACATGGAGGGGCACATGGGGAGAGGGTGGAGACCTCGGCCAGTGTGTGCCTGCGGCCCGTGCTGCCGGGCAGGGGCCTCGGCACCTCTGGTTCCTCCTTCGGGCCCTGGCCCTGCCGGACCTCTTCACCGATGGTCCTGCCCAGTGGGCTGGTGGGGGAGACCGAGCGCTGCTGGAACACGCCATTGCAGTTGGCGTCCACGGGGAAGAGCAAGGGCTGGGTGGGATGGACACAAACCAGTGACCCTGCGGCTCTGTGTGACCCAGTGTGGGGGCCGTCACCACCGCTGGGAATGAGACAAGCCCCCCACCCCGATGCCGCCTGGTGCAGACACTCACATACCTGGAGCGAGCTGTGCAGGCCACAGTCCACTTCGGCCTGCAAGACGGACTGCCCCAAGGTCTGGGGCTGCGGGCACAGCAGGGAGGACCGGAGCGCGTCACTGGGGAGGCCTTCCTGAGCTACCTGCGAGCAAGCGTTGAAGGACAGGTGCCATCAGAAAAGTGGTTCCATGAGCCTCGCAAGAAGACCATGCTGGCCTCACGCTGGCAACAGGTGCCCGCCACTGGCCGACTGGGCTCGAAACGCGGGCGCCCTCCCTCCGAGGCTGCCCTGAGTGGAAGTGACCAGGAGGAGGGACCGAGAGGCCAGCACCAGGGGCAGTGTAGAACAAGTGACCACAGGTGGGGCCTGACCCCCAACAGAGTGACCAGCACCCCCAACTCTCCATGCACTCTCTGGTCCAGGGCTCGCAGGACAGGGGGCAGGAGCTCAGGCTGTCTTGCTCCTAGGCCCATATGAACAAGGGATTTCTAACTCAGGGGACAGAGCAGTGGGGCTGGAGATCCCCCTCACCTCCAAACTGCCGTGATCAGAACTTCTGGGCCTTTGCTGTCGGGCCGCGCCGGGCCGGGCCAACGGCGGGTTGTTGCGGTGTTCCTTCAGCCGCTCCAGGAGGAGGTAATAAATGGCTGCGAAGTGGTTATAGCTGCTGTTCTGCAGTGACTGGGAGAGGCGGGGAGGCAGAGAAGCAGGTCAGGGCCAGGCCAGAAGAGAGGACAGGGGACCCGCAGGGCTCCCGTGTGCAGGCAGCACCTTGAGATGTCTCAAGTCACTCCCTGACAAGGCCGTTCCCAGGGTTATTCTTGGGTGGCCCAGAATATCCTTTAGAAGAGTGGACAAGCTGGCCCTTAAATTAGCCCATGTTCCCGTTTTAACTCAACTGGTGAGCGACTGCCTTTCCTGATACACTCGCCCCCACCCCCCAGAACAAGCACCACTCCTGTCAAAGCCCAGCTGGGGGAGGGACGTGGTGGCACTCACCTCCACGGTCCTCTGCCGGTCCACCCCAAGGGTCTGCATGATGCCCAGCACCTGCTCATCGTAGTCGCCCAGGTTGGAGTTGTAGCTGAGCGTGGCGCTGGCGGGGCGCGCATGGGGCAGGCTAGGGTCAGCCTGCATCCACCTGTGCTGCCAGATCTGGGCGATGCTGATGCGCTTGGCGGGGTCCACCACCAGCATGCGGCGGATCAGCGTCTCGCAGTCTGCGGGTCAAGGGCAGTGCACTGAGTGGCACGTGCTGCTGTGCGCACAGTCCCCGCCTCCCACTACTGACGGGACAGGCTCCCTTCACGAAGGCAAACGGACAAGTGACTATTCTAAAGAACACCAAGGCCAGGAACACTGGCCTGTGCCATGGGCTCTGACCGACCACCAAACAGCCCCCACTGAGGGACTGGTCTCTGAGGGGGACACAGTCCTCCTAATGTCCCTACGGAGGTCACTCAGACTCCCCATTCTGCTGTGACCACATGTGTCCGTGGGCGGCAAATCACATGTTTATTGAATGGGAAAGAAAAGGTCAAGCGTGGAGCAGGTGAGATGCGGAGGGTGCTGGGTGGGGGCTCCTGGCAGCAGGCCTTCAGCCGGCCCTCCAGGGGACACCCTCAGAGGCAGGAACCTGTCCATCCCCTAAGTAGGACACTGAAAGCACACCCCGTGGGTGGGGTTTCTCCCACAGGTAAACACCCTGTGGTGACGCGGGCCTGACTCACAGATCCAGAACACGGTCAAGCAGGCATTTCAGGAAACCCATCCCTCCACTGCCTCCAAAACTCCCAGCAGCAGGCTGCCACCTGAACCCCGCCCACCTGCCCGTGCACCGGGGAGAGGGCCCGGCGAACACCTACCTCGAGACATGAAGAAGGGGATGCGGAAGCGGCCCTCGAGCACCCGCTGCCGCAGGGCTGGCAGGTTGGGCCCGTCGAAGGGGAGGGACCCGCAGACGAGGACGTACAGCACAACGCCAAGGCTCTGCGAACACCAGATGGCAGGGTCAGCACCGGCGCGCTCCCACTGGCTAGCGCTTAGCTAGTGTGGCCCTGACAGGGGCTGTGCACCGGGCTCCTACCCAGATGTCCAGCTGGGGACCTTCATACTCCTTCCCCTCAAAGACTTCCGGGGCTGCGTACGGGGGGCTCCCACACCATGTAGACAGAGGCTCTCCCAACTTGTAGAAATTCCCAAATCCGAAATCTGAGACACAAAGAAACAGATGACGAAGTGACAGGGGAAACAGCAGGGGCCTCGATTTTGAAGGTGGGTGAGCCGAAAGCACACAGACCTGCGCTGGTACCCGGCCCCTCCCACAGGACCATGCCTCCTGGGCGTGGGGTGACCCTCCCCCGTACCTGCCAACTTGATGTCCATGTTCCCATCCAGCAGCAGATTCTCAGTCTTGAGGTCGCGGTGCACAATGTGACGGCTGTGGCAGTACTCCACGGCCGACAGAATCTGCCAGAACTTCCTCCGGGCTTCAGTCTCGCTCAGGTGCCCGTTGGAAGTCAGGTAATCTGAGGAGCGAAAAAACAAATTATAGCCCCAAAATCCACAAGTGTGGCCATGGTCCAGGCCGTGGCAGCAGGATGCTATGCGGTTTTAAGGTGGGACGACCCAAGGCGGGGGAGCAGTTCTGACAAGTGAGCGGCATTTGCTCTGAGCGGGCATAAAAAATGAGGGCAGCTTACCAAACATTTCTCCATTTTTTGCGAATTCCGTGACAATGTAAAGCATGTCCTTTGTTTCCATAACCTGAAAACAATAAAGACCGAACGTTGAGCCACACAAAAAGGGAACATACCGATGGTGTAAATAACCTACCCAAACCCCAGGGAGATGGGAACTCCTCCAGTGAGCGCGCTCATTATTTTTGGAAAGGAAGGAAAAACTTTTGCAACAGAGAAGCAAATAAGGGGATTCCTATTAGAAAGAGAGTTTTTTAAAAATCAGAGGTGAGTTCCTCATGAGCCTGCCTCTCCTGGTACCTCTTCGCTCGCAGGGAAGGTCACGGGTATTAGAGTTGTCCTGCACTGTGTTTGTCCCTCACTTTGCCTCCCCCACCTGGGGACTCTGGCGGCTACAGAAGTAAAAGTGACGTTGAGTGGTCTGCTAGGACTCTCTTCTAGGAGCCTAGCAGGCAGCAGACTCTTCGAGCCAATGGCCAGCACCCCTGAATAATAAATAGTGAACACCCCATCCCCATGTGCGTTGGTGACATGATTAACGAGGCCACCAGAAGTCAGCTTTGCCAGGTGAGCTACAACGGTCGGCTCTGTGTACAGCAAAGTACTCAGCACCTGTCAAAAGCAAGAGCCAGTGCCAGGTACACCTTACAGCGGTGGTCCCCGACCTTTGTGGTGTCACTGGCTTGCCCACTGTGGATGGATGGAGGGGGCAGGGTGGCCTGGGGTTTGGGGACCCCTGCCTCCAAGTTTCCCTTATTGACTGAGAATTTGATTTCACTTTGAAAAAAATGTTTTAAAGAATTTCAAACCTAAGAAACAAGGTAAAATTCAAACCTTTGGTACTGAAAGTAAAACCAACTTGTATCCAAGTATTTAAAAATATGTCAGAGGGAGACAGAGAAATAATATATTCTTATAGAAAAAGACCTCTTCGGAGTTCAAACTATGGTTATCCCTGTAAAAAAACACACTTTAAAGACAACTGCTTTGAGCTGGAAATCTAGAAACGAACACCATGCAGGACAGTGAGAAGTTTTATTGCCCTGGCCCTCCAGGTGTGTAAGTCCACCGCTGCTCTCCATGAAAAAAAAAGTGACTCAGAAAGAAAGAAGACTGATGTGTTTTAAGTTTAAAACAACCCTCAGGGAAAGAGTTTAGCGTCTCCCCAAGGTCCTGGGCCGGAGCCAGCTGGATGAAAATCGGACACCAGTGTCGGAACCAGGGTAAGAACACTTGCTGCCGCCCACACAGTTAAAGCAGCACACGGAGCAGCACGAAAATCCACCCCAGAAAGGACCTCGAACTTGGGTCACAAGGCATCGCTAGCTGAGCTAGTCCACACAGGGGCCAGCAGGGGACAGGAGGACAAGGAAGCCACGCTCTGGCTCATCCATCCAGCTCAGTCAAAAACAGACAGGGGTCAGCCTACTCCTGCGGAAACAGGCCAGGCACATTTCTCAGGCACTGACATCAGTGACCGGGGAGGAAACTTCTTATCCAGACGGCAACTTACAAATGACAACAGAAACAAAAGGCGAGCATGACGTGCGTGCCGCTCTGAACAAAGATGAGTAAACTGTCATTCTGGAAACACAGGCCCCGGTGACTACCTCTCCCTCCACGTTAATTGAGCAAAGAGCCTTCCGTGGGGTGATTTTCAATTACAGTCCGACCTCCTGCCCACCTAGCCCGGCCGACGGCACAGACACTCACACCAGCCCGTACTCATTCCAGACTCTCCAGGGTTCCCGCGAGTCAGCAAAAGGAACTTAGAGCTGACACAACCGGACGAAACAGTGAGCGTGCGCAAAGAACTTGCTCTCCTGCCCCAGGCTTGATTTCGTCCTGCAGAAGCGGCCACTAAATAAGAGACTGCTTTGCTGTCCTAATTAAGCCAGCACTTACATTCCAAAGACGCAATTTATTAGTTTCAACAGGAGAACAAAAATAAAGTGTCAAAACAAACCAACAGATGGGCAGGGTGATGCCTGTTCTTAACACGGATTAAAGGACAAGCTCCTTGCTCTCCCCGCGGTGGAAGTGTTTGCACCTCTCCGTCTCTGAGGGAAGAGCTTGCACGAGGAAGGCAAATGCTCACCGCTGCCTTTGCACAGATGAGTTTGCGAAGACTGGTAAGAGCAGCTGGTTTGCGAGTTTAATGATTATCTGCAAAGGCAGAAGTTTCACGAGAATCTGTCCTTCCTCACTAAATGCTTGACTTGTGGCAATACATAGATCTGGGTGTTTGTCTTCATAGTAGAGTAAAGGCAACAAATTCCCACCTCTACACATTTAAAACTGTAACAAATTATAATACTCAATAAAATTTCATGAAGCAAATCTCCATTATGACCCAAAAGCAAGAAAACAACTACAAATGCATCTCTGCCACTTACAGAAATCGGTCTGTTTACCCTATACAACCGACTCCCTGACTCCCACAAAAAGCCAGAGAGGGCTGGCCTTCAGAAACGGCAGACTTAGGTTGCTGGAAGTAAAAACCAATACACTTGCAGAAGTCACAGTAAAAGGCAAACTTCAGCCCTTACCTGATAAAGCTTTATGATATGGGGATGATTCAGAAGCTTCATGATCTGAACCTCACGATATATTTTCTCCAAATTGCTTGAATCTAGGCGTGTTTTATCGATTATTTTTATTGCTACCTACAAATTTTTAAAAGAAAAAGAATATTTTAAAACAACCTCACTTAACCTAGTATACACATTGCATTTTTGGGAGGTTAATTTCTGAAACGTTTTATGTCCCCAAAAGGTCACAAAAAGTTGGGGTGGATGAGACCAAAATAACTATTATATTACTTAAAATAGCTGAAGTTAAATAATTGTTCTAAGTCTTTGCAGGCTCACTTTGCAGGGCTTTAGCTCCCGAAACAAGAGCACTGCACTCCTGAGTTATTTGATCATTATCCTCTTTGCCGTCCCCTAATATTTGTTCAAATTATGCAATCATAATACAAAACATTTTCTTCTTTACCAAACTAAAAACTGTCAGCGTGTAGACCTTACACGACGGACCCTACAAGCAAGAATGCTGACAGGCTGGCTACCCCCAGGCAGGGTCCACCCCAGGGAGTGTTCGCCCCAGGCACCTGGGTTTTGGTGACTCGATGCCGGGCCAGCTTCACCACGGCGAAATTGCCCTTGCCCAGAGTCCGCTCGATGTCGTAAAAGCCCACCCGGAGGGGCTTCTGCTGACCCTGGCTCACGCCCGCTGGGGCCGCGCTGAACTCCGACATGATCACCATGGCTCCGGGCACCTGCGGACGCCAGGAGCTATCAGCGACACCCGCGATCTCACTCCCGCCAGCCCCGCCGCCGGCGGTCGACTCCGCTCTAGTCCCCCCGGACCCTCTTTACCCCGCGGGGAGCTCGGACCCAGTCCCGCACTCGTCCCCCGCCGCCCGCGGTCGGCTCTACTACAGTGCCCCCGGACGCCCTTAGCCCCGCGGGGAGTACGGACCGTTCCTGCACCCGTCCCCCGCCGCCCGCGGTCGGCTCTATCCCGAACCCTGTAGTGCTTCAGTCCCGCGGGGCATAAACCCCGCTCCCCGTGGTCGGTTCCACTCCAGTCCCCCGGACACCCTTAGGTCCGCGGGGCGTGTGGACCCGCCCCCGCCGCCCCCCGCGCCCGACTCCTACCGAACCCCGAACCCCGCGGGCCGTGTACCCGCCGCCAGCGGTCGGTTCTATTCCGAACCCTCAAGCCCCTCACCCCGAAGGGTGCGTGGATCCGCTTCCGCCGCCCCATAACAAAGGGGACGCGGCGGCTGCGGGGCAAGCGGCGTCCCGGCCCGACTTTCACGCGCGCACCCGCGGGGCCGCCGGAGACCCGAGCCCAGTCCCACGGCGCCACCCCAGCCACCGCCTCACCTCCGCCGCCTCCGGGACACCGAGGCTGGGACGCCGCTCGCCCCGCGGCCCCCACTGATCACTTGGCCGCTCGCGCTGCTCTGGCGCCTGCTGCTCGGGTCGCCACAGCCACCGCCTGTACAGCCTGCCGGGCCGCGCAGCATGTCAGCTCCGAGTCCGCGCCGCGCACCCGGCCGCACGCGCCGCCGCCCCGCCCTGGCCCCGCCTCCGGCCCCGCCCCGGCCCGCCTCCGTCGGCCCCGCCCCGCCGCCGAGCTGGATTGATACAGTCCCATTGACGTCGCTTTGACGCCAGAACGACGCGCGGCTCAGCGCCAGGCGCAGGGAGAGCGGGAGATCGGGCGGTTGCCAAGAGACAGGCGGCTCTGACGCGCGGGCTGATGAGGCCGTCGCCCTGGCGACCATGGGGCAGTGACGTCAGGGGCGCCGGGCGCGGAAGGCCCGGGGAGGTCCGCCCGCGCCCGCGTTCCCGCCAGCGTGCGCCCCCTACCGGGCGCAGTGGACTCTGCAAACGGCTTAACTCGCGTACCCGCATATGTCGCGCGCAGCCTTGCCGCGTGCTCGCGCTCGCGGGGCTGCATTCGCGCCTTCCCCCTTTTCTTGAACCCACCCAAAAGGTTTGGGTCTAGGGCGGCTCCGAAACTGCGAAGTGCAGCACTGCTGGGTTCTCTTTGAACTACTACTCTATAGTCCTGGTGATGGAGGCATCGGTCTTATGTATCCCCCAAGTGTCCATCGGAAGCGCTCGGCCTTGCAGCCAGCCACTATTGGGCAAAGTACCAGGTGAGGCTAGGGAAACCTCGAAGACTCGCAGAATGAGGCCATAAGGCAGTGCCAGGTGACAGCACTCCAACTCCCACTGAGGAGGGGGTGGGGGTGGAGCACGCCAGGTCCTGGAGAAGGATCGCCCACCACTGGTACTGTATGGAGCATGGCAGCAATATATTCGAAGACCTTGGGGCCGCCCAGCTTCTCTTGTTGTGTGCTAATCTCAATTGTTCAGCTTGTTCTGGCGAGTGATCACGGGAGGTGAAGCTCTAAACGGGTGCTGGTGCTGCAGCCCCCCAGGCCGGTGGAGTGGGTCCTCGCCCCACCTGAAGTGAGCCCTGCCCCTTCTCCATCAGACAGGCTCTCAGAGGCCAGCTGATCGCGGAGGAAGGTCTGGGTCCTTTATGCTGGAGCTACTTTGGTGAAGGAACCCCCAGCAGGATGGAGAGAGGAAGAAAGGCCCAGAGGGCTAGTTTCCCGGGTGGGGTGGGGTGGGGGCAGAGTCCAGGTAGAAATGGACTGGACTCACTGAGGTCTTCAGGTTCTCAGGTACCAGAGTAGTGGGAAACAGGGTCTTCAACACCCCCAATACAGCACCTGACAGCTCATTTACCTGTGTTCCTCTGACAAGTGTCCACTCAACAACACCCGGGTGCTCTGTACACAGTGAAAGGACCCTGTCCTGGGAGGAGCAGCCACCCCAGGAGGACCAATGAGTGGAGTCCACAGTGGGTGAGGACTACTCCCCTTGGCAGAGCGGCCAGCTGGAAGGTCCTGTAGTGTTGGTTACTTTGGTGAGCTAACGGGACCACCTCTGTTTTCCCAGCGCTGCAGGGGAGCAGTGGGACAGGAGCCGTGCCCCTTGGGACTGAGGTGCCTGGTGGTCTCATCCCCAACTCCGGGGAGAGAATGTAAGTAGCAGGGGAGGGCAGTTGACACTGGTATCACTGTTCACTTTATGTCCTTTCCACCTCATCACAAAATAAATGTTTTCTAAGGGCAGACAGAGGGTATGGGTGATCAGAGTGTTTTAAACATTTTTAGGAAGGCAGAAGTTTAGGGTTTCAAATCTGCATCTAGCCTAATTTTTCCTTGGGTTAAATAAGAATACCACTTCACAGAAGGGGTTGGGGAGCAAAAGTTAAGTGAAATGGACACAGGACTGGGAAACCTGTCAGAGAGGGGAGGCCGTGGTGTGTGCGTGGGCAGTTGCCTAGAGACGTGGCTTCCCTGGACAGCACACCGAGCAGGCTGGACGGGGCTCGCCTGATGAACAATCGCTGGCCAGCCAAACATCCCCCAATCACCCCCTCCCTGAGCAAAGGTTTGTGAGTCGGTTTGTTTGAAAAAGCCTTTCAAGGATACTAATGGTCCCAAAGATTTCCTTGTCTTTCAAAAGTGACCCTCGTTATCTGTCCCAGCTTTACTTGGTGAGGAGTTGGAGGAATATTTTTACTTCCTTCTAGCCCAATAGTTTACAACTGCCTTCGTCCCCTCCAGGGAGCCCCGCCAGTCTGCTCCTAGGAGGACAGAAGGAAGAGTGAGGACACCAGGGGCCTGAACACACACCTGCTGTCTCTCATCTTGTGACTTCAATGCTTTCCTCAGGTGTTACCTAGCCAACCCTTCTCCGTCCGCCCCTGCAGGCCCACCTGCCCCAGGGGTAGCCAGACTCTTTGGAAAGGTCCTAAGTGTTTGCAAACACTTGGCCAGCTGTTTGGAAACATTTTGTCATCGCTGAGTAAAAACTGCAGCCAAAGGGCTGAAGCTGCCTTCCCAGGAAGGGTCCCTGGACCCACATGCACTTGACCCTTGCTCCCAGCCCTTCCTGAACAGCCCTGTGTGGGCTGTGGCCATCCCCAAACCCTTGGTGGGAGCCTGCTCTTGGAGAATGCAGGCAGGGGAGAGGATGATGCTGACCTCAGCATGGCTGTTCTCTCTCCCAGGGTGGGCTCCTCCAGGCACCCGTAAGTATCTGGGGGTCTCTGCCTGGATGTCTACGGCTGTTTGTATCCATGGCCTCTGGAGGCGGTAATTCCTTCCAGAACCCTTTATTTCTTTTTAGATTTCTAGTCTACACACACACACAGAAACAACAACAGCAGGTGCTTCTATAGGCATAATCAAATGATTCAAAGAATTCTCCCCGTCACATAAAGGAAGATGCATACACTCTGAAGATCAGCCTCCCAGCAGCATCCTCGGGTCCTCAGGGGTGACCCCCGGTCCCTTCTGCCTCCTGTGGTATTTGCAGAGCTTGACACAGACACACTCAGTAGACAAGTGCACAAGCATCAGGGAATTAGAGTGCGTGGCCTGGGGTCCAGCAGGTGGGCCAGAAGCACTAACCCCAGGGGATGGCCTGGCTGTTCGAAGGCTAACTCAGGAGCCCAGGTGAACCGGCCGGCCAGACACAGGCCAGCGGTTCGGCCTCCAATGGCATCACCTCCTACACCCCGCTGCTCCAGGGTGCATTTGCTCTGTGACTGCCTCGGGGATGCCCACGTTCCTCAGCTCAGGCCCTCAGCAGGCTGGAAGAGAAGGAATCCAGGTCCCAGGACACTGGGAGCAGAGTCGAACAGCCTGGGTGGGGGCAGGGGCCCCGAAGAGGCAGCCGTAGGACAGGCAAGGCAGGATTCCAACGCCTTCATCCCAGCAGAGACCTCTGATTCAGGGACCACTGGCCCTTCCAACAGCAAGGGTCTAGGGTTTCTAGTTCCCACGTCTGTTTCTGTCACAGTGAGCAGTTTGGGGAGGGGGGCTGATGGGGTTGCCTGATATTAGAGCAGGTCAGTGGATGGCACCGCACCTGAGGACCCAGAGGCCTTAAGGTGTCGGTCTCCCTAACCAGTGTTGTAAAGGCAGTCGTCCAGGAAGCGGAAGGTGGGGGTGCAGGAGGGAGTGAAGTGAGCAGCTGTGAGTCAGCAAGAGCCCAAAATAGAGGCATCAGGACACCGTGGTGGGCTCCTTTAAGAAAAGCAGCATCAGGAAACCTCATGGGGCGTGGTCACCTGTCCTGCTGGCACCCAAACAGTAAACCAGCTGAAAGCCTCAGGTGGAAGGAACCACATGCCCTTAAAAGCCAGAGTTTCCCACTGCTTTACCGGCAGAGCACACAATCAGGGAGAGAAGTTTCAGCTCCTTCCACATTGCGGAGTGGAATCCCCAGGGTCACTCTGGCCTTGTGCAGACTGGGGAACAGGGCCAAGAGCCCCAGTGTGGGGCTAGGGTGCCACCGCATCCTTTATTCTGGGCTTTCTGCAGGGGCTGCACAGAGCACCCTGATTCCTCTGTGAGATGCTAGACTCCTACGTGGTGCTTTTCATTCAAGTGCCTCCAGGGTGTCCACTGGCATTGGGCACAATATATAGTACTATCTCTTTTTATTACTACTCAATCATTCAAAAAATATGTGAGTTTCTACTCTTTGCAAGAACTTGGCAAGAACTATGCCAGACAATGGAAATGAGCATGGGACTGTTTTGAATTGTGACAGACAGATGCACTAGTAGGGACAAAGTGGGAAGGGAAGGCACAGGTCCTGAGGTGGCATGACATGCTGAGAGAGTCGTCAGCAGGACCCAGGCTCATAAAGCACCTACTGTGTGTCATGCACTGTTTGGGGTGTGAGCACAGTGGGAAGGAAACAAACAAGATGCCTTCTCTCGAGGGTTGCCACCTGCTTAAGGAGACAAACAATGAAGACGTAGGTGATGAACAAGATGTTCTCAGAAGGCAGTGAGTGAGAGGGAGAAAATAATCAGGCCAATGGAATAGAATGGTTTGGCAGGGAAAGTGGCCTTAACGTGGGGACCCCTGCCACTTCCACCAGAGAAGAGGCAGAGGGTGTGGGCGCAAGGCAGGAGGGGTGGGAGGAGGTGCTGGGGGGAGAAGAGGAGATGGAGCAGCTCCGAGGCGGGCAGAAATATTCAACACTGTCCGTTCACTGCTCCAGCAGGTGTGTGATTCTTCTCTGGAGGTGCTTGGACAGGGGGTGCGGCATTGAGGGTGTCTGGGCGTAGCCAGGTTGGGGCATTGCCGGGAGAGGATGATGATGGGGAAGAAGTGGTTGGGGCATGGACCTGGCAGAGGATCTGGTCTCGAGTGTGGCTTCCAAGCTAGAGAAGGGGGGGGGGGG
>VMDR010008290.1:0-37147 GCA_007922815.1 Macrotus californicus | reverse complement strand
TAGGTGACGTGTTGTAGAATTGTGCACCTGAAACCTGAACAATTTTGTTAACCAGTGTCACCCCAATACATTTAATAGAAAGGAAAAAAGTAAGACTGCTTGGATCTGGTGAGATTTTTTCGTTGTGGTGAAGTATTTATCACATAAAATTTGCTATGTTAGCCATTTTACTCAGTTTTTCAGATGTAACTGACACATAACCTTGTATTAGTTTCAGGCGTACAGCATAATGATTTGATATTTGTATATACATGGGACAAAATGATGGCCACAATAACTTTAGTTAACGTCTGCCACTTCACATAGTTACAAATTATTTCTCGTGTGCTGAGAACGTTTAAGATTTATTCTGTGCGCAACGTTCAAATGGAAAGCCATTGCACGTGTACGACTCAGTGGCATTGGTTCCACTCACAGTGTTGTACAACCAGCACCAACGCCTGTTTCCGTAACATCTGTATCACCCCCAACAGAAACTCTGTACCCATTAAAAAATCGCTGCACTCTGGTAGCCCCGCCCAGCTCCTGGTAACCTCTGACCCACTTTCTGTCTCCACAGATTTGCTTATTCCAGTTATTTCACATGAGTGGAATCGTACAATGGTTGTCTTTTTGTGTTTG
Organism: Macrotus californicus; assembly: GCA_007922815.1. Lineage (NCBI taxonomy): Eukaryota > Metazoa > Chordata > Mammalia > Chiroptera > Phyllostomidae > Macrotus > Macrotus californicus. Next base: position 36,526 of record VMDR010008290.1, on the reverse strand, counting down.
GCTTAATCCACTTAGCAGACAGTTTTCCCTGCTTATCCATTTTGTAGCCTGTGCTAGTACGTCAATTCTGTTTAAAGCTGAATAATGTCCCCTGTACGGGCAGACCACACCTGCTTATCCACTTACCTATTCCAGGACGCTGGGGTTGTTGCACCTTTTGGTGCATGTGGCGAATGCTTTAGTAGAGAGTCACATACAAGTATCTGGCTTAAGTCCCTGTTTTCATTTCTTTTAGGTACCTACCTAGGAGTGGAATTGCTGGGTTGTATGGGAATTCTATCTTTACCTTTGGAGGAACTGTTAAACTGTCTTCCACGGTGGCTAAAGCATTTTACAACCTAACGGTCATGTACTAGTGTTCTGATTGCTGCACATTCTTGCCAACTCGTACTTCCATTTTTGGACGATAGTCATCCTAGTAGGTATGAGGTGGTGCCGCAGTTGGTCTTAATTTGCATTTCTCTGTGAGTGGTGAGCACCGGGGTTCAGAGCTTTGTGGCCAATTGCATATCTTCTTTGGAGAATGGTGTATGTGTGTGTGTGTACCCCAATTTTTGACCAATGCCTCGATTTCTTCAATGCTTATAAGCCTATTCCGGTTCTAAATTTCTTACTTCAGTTTTAGCATATTATATATTTTTAGAAAATTGTCCTTTTTCTTTGTTTTTGAGTTGATTGGTATAAGGTTTTTCAAAATATTCCTTATTATTTTAAAACTCTGATATACCTGCAGACATATGTCTTTATTATTCCTAATAATAAAAAGCCTGTGCTTTAAGTCTTTACCTCAGTATGCCCCCGCCATGGTGTCATAACAAAACCCCCACATTTTCTGACATTCCACCCCCCCACCAAGACGTGGGACCAACTTCGTCCCCTGTGTCTGAGTGGACCTCTAACCACATTCACCAGCAGGGTTCTGTGAAAGTGGTGCTGACTTGCTGGCTGATTTCTGAGACTGTCACCCAAGATGACGTGGTTTCTGTGTTGTTTTCTAGAACCCTTGTGCTTAGAGTCTTAAGTTGCCATTCAAGAAGGCTGACTACCCTGAGTCCACCATACTGCCAAGGAGCCAGACCACACAGAAAGGCCGTGTGCACATGCTCCATTCAGGGGTCCTAGTCTTTCAGTCGGTGCCAGCCCTGGCTCCAGGCATGTGCGGGAACAAACTTTTGGGTGATTCCAGCCCCTAAACACTGAGGCACCTCCCAGGATTCAAGTTTTCTCAGCTGAGGCCCCAGATAGTGTAGAGAAGAGATCAGCCAACCAGCTGTGCTCTGTTCAAACTCCTGACTCGCATGACCCTTGCGCCTAATACAAATGATGGTTTTAAGTCACTGCAGTTTGGGGACATTTGTGTTATGCAACAGTAGTAACTGTAAAAATCACATTTTAAATACATTAATAAATACATGAATGAATGAATGAATGAATGCAATATAGTCATGATTTTTTTACATGGGACTCTGAGGCAATTAGTTTTTACACGTATACCTAAAAAACAGGCAAATGCATGTAATGCCTTCAAGGGCAATGACACGAAAGGGTGATGCATTTGAAGCCTTTTTGGGAGATGAAGACACTGGAATAAACATGGAAAAATCACAGGACCAGAAATGAGCCTACAATGCTATATCTTCTCCAGAGGAAAGCTGCAATGGTGTATTATTTAGGTCAATAAATGGTAAAAATATGCTTTTCACACCTGACCATGTGGGACACAATTTTAGCTTTAGCCAAATGTGTCCATTTGGTTCTTCGCATTTCATAATATTTTTGATTGTAAGCTAATTCATTCTCTGTGAAAGAAAAACCAATCACAAGGAAAAACATATCACTAAAATATGGCTTTACTTGGAAGCCGAAGAATCACCTTTGAATTATAAATTTTATAAAACCATGCTCTTCAATATTTGATTTATATTTTCTAATTTACTGCATTATATGCAGCTTCCCCTGAAATGCAACTTGAACTTCAGCAAATGTGCACCTCTTGTTTCTATAGCAAATGGAGAGAAACACTTACTGACTCAGATATATTGGCCACGTAGCCTATTTTTATAGATATTAAGGCATTTGATTTTCTTCCTCCAGGGCTATGATCTTCAACCTGCTTTCATTTGCAATGACTGCTTTCACGGTTGCCTTATTTCGCAACGCCTTCTCCTCCTAAGAGAGCTGTTTGAGCTATTCAGAATAAAATGCCACAAGATTCGTTTTAGTTAGAGACTCATGTCATAATGTGAAGTAACCAGAGATGCTCTTACGTAGAGAAAACTGCAGCTCTAATATGAGTAGTGGATTCTCATACTTTCCTTGCTGAAAAGATTATTCATCTACACAAGCTTGACATTTTCTTCTCTCTAGCTACTTCCCTTAGGTGTGCCACATTGGTTGACCTGCTGCACCTGCTTAGGGTACAAAGAGCACCACAATCCATTCATTTTCTTATTACTTGGTTGAAAATGTGCTTGCTTTTACGGTCAGGCCATCCAGTGCCTTGTCCTTAAAGGCTCATGTTCATGTAGAGTTGTTCATGGATCTTGAGAGGTTTACTAATTTCCCACGGTCTTTCTGCATCGACATGCCACTGGAGAGAGACAGACATTCAGCTGGCCACTGCAGTAAATGCTCCCAAGGAAGCTGAGCATTTTTGCCTTGGGTGCCTTGATGGGTCCAAAAGTCCCAATACTCACACCAGACACTCCACCTTTAAGATTCTAGGGTTCCACTCTTCAGCTTATTGCAGTGCTTCTCAACTGGTGTCCATTCTGCCCTTCCAGGGGACATTTAGCAATGTTTGGGGACATAATTGGTGGTCACAACTTGGAGGGACATGCTACTGGCATCTAGTGGTTATACACCAGGGAGGCTGCTAAGCCTCCTATAATGCACAGGACAGGGCCTTGCCCACCTCACCCCCAGATAAAAAAATGATCTGGCCCAAAATGTCAATAGTGTTGGGGTTGAGCAACAATGGTTTCTCCAACGTGGTCTACACCAGTATGACCTGCCACTGTTGCTGACATCGGGAGAGGTTTTAGACTTCCATCACAAGCTGTGCCTAAACCAGTAACTAAAATAGAGTCCAGTGTCTAAATTCCTTTTTTACCAAGGGGTTCCATTTTACAAATGTATTCACTGGTGTCATGGACTACAAGAGACATTGGAAATGGTACCATCAGTCATGTCATAGCAAATCCCATTACACCCCATTTCTCAGGGTAGTGGTGTCCCCTTGTCTTACATTGGCATAGTCAAGAAGAGTTGCTCTGATGACCCTTCACTGAAACAAGATCTTATCGAAGAATTCATGCTGGGCTCATTCGACACAGTGGCAGCTGACAATATCTCTTGATGAAAAAATATGTTCACCAGGCACTCTGATCCATCTATTATTTTCCTGTGTCCTGTGATGCTACAAATTGTACTATGTTTCCTTCTAATAAACCAAATGCTAAAGATACTTGGGGAACACAGGCAGTTTGCTAGACTCAATTTAGAAATGACTGCTGTACTGATCCAGATCAAGAACGCTCGTCTTTGCTGGCTGCAGACACAGTTCCTTGTGGGGCAACTGTGCTTTGTTCCTGATGCAGAATTCCTGGGGATCTGTGGGGGATATTTGGACCCTTCTACTGTTACAGTTGATATATTGGCAGAGAGAGTACCCAGGAACATCTACATTCACTTCCTGATTTCTGTCAAATTGGGAAGCTAGATATCTTACATTCTCAGGTGGACCAGAGTATAAATAGAACTTTCTTGGACTTGCCTCTGATTTCAATCACTGTTGATGTTTTTTTTGGTTGTTGTTGTGTTTTTATTTATTCATTTATTTTGGAAATGCTTGACAGAATCCAAAGAACTGTCTAGTAAATAGATTTCTGGAGTAAAAGCCATCTGTGAATTGGTAGCTACTTGTGTTCTTGCTATTTGAGAGATGGAATTTGGACCGTAGGGTGAAGGGACACTTGTCATTACGCACCATGCTGCTATCCTAGGCTTGGACTCTGAGGGGCTCTGACATGCTTGAGTTTCCTGCTGGAGTAGGGGCAGCTACCGGCTGCCTAACCAGGGCTGGGCAGGGCCAATCTTACAGGAGCCTGGCCAGCCTCCCAAGAGTGCACCTGAGTCTGTGGGTTCCCAGTGCCATTGTCTCTAGTTGTCAGCTTTTAGTAACTGATATCTTTCCTGTCTTTTTTTCTGAGATTTCAGTACAATCTTCTACATAGTCTCATCTGTGCTGTGGGGAGCTACCAAAAAGGTTTATACCCACGCCTGAGGCAGAAAAGTTATAATAATAATAATAGTTATTATTATCAGGGGGGCAGAATGACTGTATTAGTGGAGCTTCCTAAATCCTCAAAAGGCAAGTGAACTCTAGAAACAATAGTTGGGGAAAGAGGACATATCTTTTGCCACTTACCATGGGAAGAGTCTTCCTTTTCACAACCAGCCTGGGTTAATTTACCAAGGGACTCTGAGGTGAACTCATTTGTTCTTTGAGATACTGGAACATGCTAGAGACCTTCAGGGCTGCCTCTTCATTCACGTCTCCACCAACACTGAGGAAGGATCCGTCATCACTCACAAGACTTCCTTCTTTCTTTCTCCTCCCATCGCTTATGATTTGCATTGACTCATCATTTTGACTTTCCCAGTGGGCTCTCATTACTCAAGACAAACCCCTGGCACATAGTAAACACTCTGTGTTGAATGATTGAAGGAACAAACCAGTCTCAGGTTCCAGCCCCATGTTTGTAACCACTGACAAGTTCCTCATTTTGTGTGGATTTCTTTCCTCTTCTGGAACAAACAGTAGGCAGAGAAAGGTGATCTCAAAAGTGTCTCTAGACTTCTGGCAAAGATGGAGGTGTAGGTAGACACACTGTGCCTCCTCGCACAACCAAAAGGACAACAACAAATTTAAAAACAAAAACAACCAGAACTGATAGAAAATCAAACTGTATGGAAGTCCGACAACCAAGGAGTTAAAGAAACATTCATCCAGTCCAGTAGGAGCGGTGGAGAAGGGCAGCCGGGCGGAGAGGACATGTGGCAAGGTGGTGGCTGGAGGACTGGGGTGGGCAAGTCAGCAGCTGGCAGACCAGGTGGTCCCACATTTGTGTGCAGATAAACCGGGAGGAACAACTGGGGAGTGAGACAGACCCACAACCCAGGGTTCCAGCTTGGGGAAATAAAGCCTTGAATCTCTGAGTGAAAACTCCTGTGGGGGTTGAAGCGGTAGTGAGAGAAACTACCAGACTCACAGGAGAGCTCCTTGGAGAGACCCACAGGGTCCTAGAACGTACACAAACCCACCCACCTGGGAATCAGCACCAGAAGGGCCCAATTTGCTTGTGGGTAATGGAGGAAGCGACTAAAAGCTGGCAGAGAGCGGAGGAAGTGGCACTGCTCCCTCTCTGTCCCTCCTCCACATACAGCAGCTATGTGGTTGCCCCGCCCTGGTGAACACATAAAGCTCCACCCCTTACTACATAACAGGCATGCTGAGACAAAAAAAATAATGGTCCAAATGAAAGGACAGATCAAAGCTCCAGAAAAAATACAACCAAGCGATGAAGAGATAGCCAACCTATCAGATTCACAGTTCAAAACACTGGTAATCAGGATGCTCACAGAATTGATTGAATATGGTCGTAAATGAGAGGAAACAATGAAGGCTATGAAAAGTAAAATAAAGGAAAATGTACAGGGAACCAACAGTGATGGGAAGGAAGTCAGGACTCAAATTAATGATTTGGAGCAGAAGGAAGAAAGACACAATCAACCAGAACAGAATGAAAAAACAAGAATTCGAAAAAAATGAGGAGAGGCTTAGGAACCTCCAGGACAACTTTAAATGTTCCAACAACTGAATCATAGGAGTGCCAGAAGGAGAAGAGGAAGAGCAAGAAATTGAAAACTTATTTGAAAAAATAATGAAGGAGAACTTCCCTAATCTGTCAAAGGAAATAGACTTCCAGAAGGTCCAGGAAGCTCAAAAAGACCCAAAGAAGTTGGATCCAAGGAAGAACACACTAAGGCAAATACTTATATTACCCAAGATTAAAGAGGAGAGAATCTTAAAAGCAGCAAGAAAAAAGGAGAGAGTTACCTACAAAGGAGTTCTCATAAGACTATCAGCTGATTTCTCAAAAGAAACCTTGCAGGCAAGAAGGGGCTGGAAAGAAGTACTCCAAGTCATGAAGGGCAAGGACCTGCATCCAAGATTACTCTATCCAGCAAAGCTACCATTTAGAATGTAAGGGCAGATAAAGTGCTTCCCAGATAAGGTCAAGTTCAAGGAGTTCATCATCATCACCCAGCCCTTATTATATGGAATGTTAAAGGGACTTATCTAAGAAAAAGAAGATAAAAAATATGAACAGTAAAATGACAACAAACTCACAGCTATTAATAACCAAACCTAAAAAAAGCACAAACAAAAACAAACTAAGCAAACAACTAGTAGAGGAACAGAATCCCAAAAATGGAGATCACATGGAGGATTATCAGTGGGGAGTGGAAGGGGGAGAGAGGGAGAAAAGGTACAGGAAATAAGAAGCATAATTAGTAGGTACAAAATAGACAGGGGGAGGTTAAGAATAGTATAGGAAATGTAGAAGCCAAAGAACTTACATGTACGACTCATGGACATGAACTAAAGGGGGAGAATGCAGGTGGGAGGGGGTGTGCAGGGCCAAGGGGCATAAAGGGGGGAAATGAGATAGCTGTAATAGTATAATCAATAAAATATATTAAAAAAAGAAAAGAAAGCCTCTCCAAGCTCATACCAGAATTTTGTTAGAAAATTTGTTCTCTAGTAGAGTAGTTACTGCTTTAGGCCACTAGAGGTCAGTACCTTAAAAAGGAAGCTGGCCACCTTCCATTCCGCCACCAACGTGAATCTTGAATCAAAAAGGAAAAGGCAATTACCATTTTCTTACCTTGTTTTGTGAAGGCAGAAACATTCCCAGGGGACCAGTTTTCCTCTTGACATATTAGAGCCTCGGTCTTGACATCCCCGAACTGTTTTTGCCTCCCACTCACTGCAGAACTTACTAAAATCTTAGTGTGAGAGAGGGAGCCCCAGCCGCATTTAACAGACCTAAATGCTTTGATGTCTGTGCGGCTGGACGGAGGAGAAATGGAAAGTGATTCAGTGGAGCAGGCCCCTCGGCAGATCCAGGGGCGGGCTTGCGTCCACGCAGTTACCGAGCATTAAGGGGGAAATAGGTTTTCAGGTCAGCTGTTCTCATAAATGTGGGACGGGAAGGCATCATTTTTTTTTTTTTTCTCCCCGAGTTCCAGCCACCCTGAAAAGGAAGAACTACTCTCTTATTGGCTCTAAATTGCCGATGACTTATCGCTGCCTTTCCATGACTGCTTCCAGTGGAGGGCGGAAGGTTAATTTCTTTCCTTGGTGATTTGTCAAGTCTCGAACCCCAAGCCTTTGTGTCATTCTTGGGAGGGGGTGCTGTGTGAAGGGCCACTTGCAGGTGTGACCATTTATTAATTTTACAAAACAGGACCATGCCATATACATTTAAAAAAGTTGTCATATTTTGCTTTCACTGAGGGCGTGAAACAAGGTAAGGCCTTGCTTATGAGCATTGAAACGGAATACAAAGGACTTCAAACCTTCCTTAGTGTTGGAAGGGAAACTTAAGGCTCGTTTTATTCGGGGAGGACAAGCAGATTTCATCGCAAGGGTGGAGCTCTGTCCATGGCCTGCAGCCTGAGCTGAGAAGAATCCCAAGGCTGCCCCTGGGCACAGTGAGGAGGAAATGCCAGATCCGTTAGCAATGTCTGCTTTGAGTTCTGAGGCAGAAAGATAAGCACGTGTTTTCCACTGCAAATCTAATGTGCAAACAGACTTACAGGATTTAGGTGTCTTGTCCCAAAGTCACACAAGGCTGGTTACTGGAATTGCTGGGATTAGATCTTAAGTCTTAGGCTTTCTACCCAGCATTTCTTATGTCGGTCTGATTCAGTTAAATTTGCTTCTCTGAAGCTGTTCTGGGAAGCTCAGAATGCATTCTCACCATAAAAGCTGCTTCTTTTCACAGCAGACATGACACGCACGGCCCTTATGAAGGTCCCTTGAATTCATATTGTGACTTTGCAGGTGACTTCTAGGGGAGCAGAGCTGCCACATTTAGCAAGTAAGAGCCCAAGGCACCCAGTTAAATATTTGGGGCATCTTTACACTAAACAATGATTCCTTGTGCTATCTGAAATTCAGATTTGATTGAATACCCTGGATTTAGTCTGAATTTCATGCCTTGGGGCAGCCGAGTGGGAACGACTTCTTGCATGTGAGTCTTGATATACCAATGTGCATATATCCTGGGTCCTACATCTCACCTGCCTGCCCACCGAATTAATCTTTGCTAAGTTAGACCATCTGGAACACCTCTGCTAGCTGCGCTTTAATTTGAGTTCTGAATGTTGCTGGTGGAAATCAGGCTCTTCCACGGGATTGTGAGAAAAGCATTTCACGGACCCACACACGGGAGACTGGTGTGGCAAGGTTTATTTGGGTGGAAGCTGCCCCTGGGTTTCCATTTCCCCATCTCCATCCGCGCCACCATGGAAGAAGTCCAATCATGTCCTCAGCAAGGCCAAAGCAACGGCCAGCTTCCAGAGTTCCTGCTTCGTATTAAAGCTTAGTCCTTTGGAGCCCACACAGTCTGCTGTGGGCCCACACAGCTGCTAGACCCACATGGTTGTGTGTGTTCCCAGGTGAGAAGAGAGAACACATGAATGAATGGGCAAGTGTGGGTCACCAAGCTTTTTTGTTCCCCTGGGGTTATAACCTCCCAAGCATTCATGGGCTTCTGATAGGTCTCCCTCCTAGTTAGACTGACAGGCCTCTATGGTCGAGCACCTCCCACTAAGTCCCCCAACAATCTGGTACCAGCAGGAGAATGCAGGAATGTCAATCCCCTTGGGGAAGCAATGCTGTGATCCCCTGGAGTGTGAAGCTGCAGCTTCTTGGCTGAGCGAGCAGCTCATGCTTCCCAGTTCATCAGGCTCCACGTCTAATTCCCTTTGGTTCTCCTTCTCCATATCTAGCCAAGCACAGAGGGTAACACCATAATGCCTGGATGTTTTCTGTAGACAATCCTTGCGACTGCTTATCATCCTTGCAGAGTAATTTCAATTACAATGAGTATGCACTGCAGTGTGCAGAATGTTACCTGAAGCTGGAGAAGGGATGGATCACAGACACGTGCCTCTTCCCTGTTGTTTATTTCAGTCCAGGCAGCATCTTACAAGCTGGCTTGTAAAAAAGGGCCCTTTTGTGATGTGAGAGCATCTCTGCAATGCCCCAGCGTTTATGATTTTTCTTCTGTCAGTGCTTCATTCAGATCATTGGAATTCTGGCCACACTGGGCAAGCCTTTACCCCAGTAAATCCTTCCACCTCCGCAAGGACCCAGAGCGAAGACTCGGGTCGGTCCTCTACAGCTCGCTGCTCATAAATGCCTTTGCCATCCCACAGACAGGTTGGCTCTGAATGACTTCATCCTGTGGCTGCTATCTGATTGGGTTCAGAGTTCTGGACCAATAAAAATTCAATAAAATGATGTCAATTCAAGCAAGACATTTCCTTGCCTAATCAAGGGAGGGTTGGGATAATCTAAATATATATATATTATCTGGTTTTCTTCTCACTTAAAGAACCCCTGGAATAGACATCCAGGTATGTCACCAGAAAACTTTAAGGATGAAGTCATTTCTCAGTTCAACCTACACTTTTAGGTTTTCTTCTCGCTTCTTCGACTTTTTTCCTCTGCAGCCCTTTGGGAGCATAGTGATGTGCAACTACCCTACGTGAGAGCTCATATAAAAAGTTTTACGTAAAATATGTTTACTATAAAAAACGAAAACAAAGACCGGAGAGTAGAAATTTTAAAATTCCTATTACTGTAAATGTGGGATAATTACTGAAAGTGGTTTTCGGTAATCTGTTTTCTTCTGTTCATATACCACGAGCATCTTACCGTGCCAATGCATCTTCGTTCCCATTGCTCTGAATGACTTGTGGATGAATGTCACAAAGCTCATTTATAGAACTAATGTTCTATTATCAGACACCCAGGCTATTTTCCAGCTTTCCATTTTACAAACATTCTTAGAAATTGGAGACATTGTGATCTTTGGATCTTACACAAAACTAAATAAACACATTTTGGCTCTAGGAAGAGAGAGTTGGGATGAGGGCAGTTCCTTGCTGCTTCTCTCAGGAAAAGGTGCCATTCGACTAGGGAATGGCCAAGGGGAATGAATGTCCTACTGAAATGGTGACCAGCCATGTCTGTGAAAAAAGGAAGGACCAGATGGAAAACGGTTGTTGTCAAACAGGTAGACTGCAGAGAGTGAGTGGACTCTGTCACCATGCCCAGACTGTGGAGAAGTTCTCAGCTGGGGCCAATTTTGCTCCCAGGGGACATTTGATCTTGACCGGAGAAATTGTTCATAGTCATGACTGAATGAGAGGGGCTACTTGGCCCTTCCTGGACAGAGGTCAGGGACCCTGCTGACTCATCCTAAGATGCACAGGACATACCTGCATAACAAAGGGTGACCTGGACCAAATATCAGTTTTGCTGAGGTTGAGAAACCCTGATGTAGAACGAAAAGAAAAAGGAGTATTCGTGCATCTTTGGAAACCCTGGGATAGCATTTGAACAACCCATATCCAAAGTTTTATGTTTTCTTTTAAATTTTCTTCTCCAAAGGACTTTTCAGTTGCCTGATGTGCTTGGTATGTCTTAGCCGCACTCTACAAACCACACTGAGGGACACACGAGGCCTGTGGAAAGTGGCTTTTGTTAGGGTTACTCCTGAGGAGAGTCTGTGTGTGTGTGTTTACTGTAAGAACTGTTCTGTGAGGAAAGCGGAGAGGAATGCAGGCTGCCAGATACTTTTAAGCATAATGATATCGTTGATACCAGTGATGACGTTCGGTTGGGTTCCTTTTTGCAGAACTAACCCAGGCCCACAGACCTGGCACTGGTCCTGAGGGTCAGTCTTTGTTTCTTGGCCAGAGCAAGGGCTGTTGGTGCAGTTTGGGCTCCGCAGAGTCTGCAGAGCCACCTGGACTCGCCACACTGAGCATCTTGATCATGCACGAGCTGGCCCGATGGGCTTCGCTGCCAGTTGAACTGGGAGGAAAATGATGTTTACCAGCATTGAAGTAAGATGATTAGGGAATGGGGCTTCCCCTGCTATGGGACAATGATCTGTCTGTGAAGCTGCATCTGGAGGATGTGGTCCTGAGAGGCAGATGTGTGGGCTCACGGCAGCATGGGCGCTGGACGTGGGTAGGCAGGAGTAAGAACACCACTCGTGTTAAGGCTTGACCGTGGCAAACTGCGTAGTGGCTTGGAGCCTCATCACTGTCATCTCTAGCTGAGTGAGAGGAGCACTTACCTTGTGAAGAGTCGTCGAAATGCTACTTGGTTAGAATCTCGAAGCCCTGGATGTTCTACCTGCTGCCTGGGGCTGTTGCAAGTTTAAGAGGGGGACTTCTGGTCCGCATTGCAAGACCCTGGCCCCCAAACTCTTGTGGGATTTTTGTAAGTGGAGCTGGAACTGGACCTCTCCAAGACCTGAGGGCATTCTTGGGCACACATTGCAGGCAGCCTGAGCAGCTCTGGAAGGTATCCCTTTTCCCCTTCTCAAAGTGCAGCATTAGAGAGAATCTAGACAGGGAAGAGGTCAAGAGGGGAGCTGTTTAACTTCCACTTGCTCCACTCCTGGTTTCCCATCTTCTGTCCGTCTCTGCACTGCTCTTTGCCCAGGAAGCCCATCTTTGTGCACTGGGTCACCCAACCTCCTTTGCCCCCCAGAGTCGTTGCATCTGACCAGTGGGAGGCAGAGATAGGAGACTGGATGGTAGGAGGAGAGTGTGGCCAGGAAGTTTATTCTGCATGGTTCTGGCAGTGGCTAGGTTCTTTTCCAGGTGTGGTTCCTGGAAGATAGTCCCTTTTGCCACATCTTCAGGTCTCCACTGCACTCAGCAACCACAATGGCTTCTTCCCCTCCAGCCCTGGGGTGGCGACGAGTTCCTGCTGTTGCTAATCCTTGAATACCTCAGCACCCCGACTAGGTTTCTTTAGCCTCAGCTGTGCCTCTGAACACAATTCTTCCATTCAATTCTCCGTAGTAAGATACTTTTGAGTGTGCCCTGACCTTGGGCCCTGAGTGGCACATTCCCAAAGAGAAGAACACTTTGACCTCCTTGCCATGCTTGATCAATATCCCAGCACTGGGGCTGCTGACACGTCCATAGCAGTCTTCCTCCTTCTAAAGGGGAGGGGGAGGGGAGGGATCCTGCTGTTCCTGAGAATAAAATAAGGCACCCTGCTAAAAGGACTCAGCATGGTGCCGGTTAATCAGCAGGCACAGAGTAAATGGTCGCTGCTGGTATCAGGAGACACTGATTCATGGTCTTTCAGGAAAGCAGAAGTAAAACGTGACATCAGTGCTGTTGATAATCTAGAATGGCTTTTTAATCCCTCCTTCCAGTCATGTGACTATGCTGACTAAACAATGAATTGCATTTATGGGCCCTTTTTCGATTCCAGAAAGAGACTAATCTCCAAGAGTGTGTTTTCTTTTTAATAATTATCAGAGACAATTGCATGGACTGTTGCATCACTAGGGTATTGATGTAAAAAATCGGAAAGTTGGAGGAGAAGAAGTACTATAGCTGAGAATAATAAGTTCTTCGATGAGAAGCGTCGATGGGGAGCTACATTATGACAGCCTATAGCGTGAGATCAGCCCAGATGCCAGGTTCGGGAGTACAAAATTTTTAGTCAATTCTGAGCAAATATCATAAAAATTAGATTATCTCAGAGAAAAGTTAACCCTGAAACACATTTATTTTGCATTGTGCAGACAAAAATGAATGTGGTTTTGATTTCATGTGGAAACAGCCTACAGAGGTCACCTGTTGCTTTTGACTGTCCATCAACCAAACTCTCTTCTTCTAGACCTGGCACCTTTATTTTCCTTTGGGGTGCAACCTTTTCCCAGTCCCCCAGGGCATGTGATTTAGGACTGATTCTGTTTCTAGCTCTGGGGGTAGACAAGTTACATAGGCATGGCCAATGGGGAGAGCACATCCCTTTGACCAGTCATTGATTGAGGGATGACTCAAGCAGGACCAATCAGAGCCAAAAGACTGTCATCCCCAGATCTTTTACTGGCACTACTGAGAAAAAGAAAGGGAAATATATGTATTATTTTCCTGGTGGCTCTCTTTGTCACAAAGAGCCTCCCTGAAAGTGAGGTCTGCACTGGGAAGAACAGCTCCGTGGGATGGGAGATAAAATCCTGTTGACAGTGGATGAACACCCAGATCTGGCTCTAGAATTTTATGTTTTTTACGTGAATGCCCTCTTTCTTGAGCTAGTTTGAGTTGTATTCTGGCCTTTGTCATCTAAAGATTCTTGATGAGTACACGGGATGAGCATAGGGCTTTTCTATTGTGGTCTCTCTCTCTTCTTCCAAATGTAAAAATTGTGACTGAAAAGAACTTGTGACTGATTAGTTCATCACACTTTTATTGAGCATATATCAGGGCAGGCATTATGTACAGTCTTGGAATATAAAGATACATAGGACAAACTCTCCATCAGATGGACACACATAGAAATATCTGAGCAATACAATGATGGCACTATTGTGGCATGACTGTGAAACAGGATAAGGACCCAGCATGATGGTTAGGAACATGGGCTCTGGAGCCAGACTCCATAGGTCTACTGTGCCACTTACTATTTACTGAACACATTTCTTACCCTCTCTGTCTCTCAGTTTTCTCACCTGTAAAATGGAGAGGAAAAAGAGAAGATCGAAGTGAACTAGTACATGTACAACACTTGAAAGAGCACTCAGTAAGTATTCTGCTGTTGCTACCGTGACCATACACTAAATCCCAGGTGTTAAGGAAGACACACAGACACAAAGTCACCAGTGATTTTCATTGGGCACAGGGCAAGAAAAAAGAAAGTAACTTTTAAGCTGATCCTTGGAAGATGGGCTAGTCAGGCAGACAAGGACAGCGATGGCATTACTAGCAAATGAAACAGCACATTTGAAGGATCTGGGGCATGTGAGAGCAAGGCATGCTAGAACTGCAGGTATCCACATTTGCTTGGATTATAGGTGGCATGTGGGTGAATTCTGGAGATGGGACTATAAAAGTAGGCAGAGGCTAGATCCCGAAGTGCTTAGTGTGCTTTGTTAAAGGGTGTTTGTGTTAACATTAGGTTGGATAGCCCTGACCGGTGTGGCTCAGTTGGTTGAGCGTTGTCCTACAAAGCGAAAGGCCACTGGTTCTGTTCCTGATCAGGGCACATGCCTGAGTTGCAGGACTGGTCCCCGGTCGGGGAGCATGCTGGATGCGATCGATGTTCTCTTCCTCTTTTTCTCCCTCTCTTCCCCTGTCTCTAAAAATAAATAATACAATGTAAAAAAATATTAGGTAGGATGACATCTTTTGCAAGTGACCAAATACCTCAAAAAAGCTTAAGTAAAAATATCATTTAGTGGTTACCATAACTGAAAAGTCCAGACAAAGGGATGGCTATAGACATGTCTAGATCAGGGTTCAAATTATGACTCCAAGACTTATTTTTCTCTTTATCTCTGTCTCTTTGCTTCACCTGTGCATGGCTCCATTCTTAAATGGTATGATTTATGACAGTAAGGTAGCTGAGAGTGGTTCATGGGCTCAAGTCCGGTAGAGAAGAATGACATTATTTCCTGTGAAAGTCCAGCAGAGTCTCATTGGCTCCAATTGAGTCACCTGAACCAATTATTTTGGTGAGTGGAATGTTATGCTCTGACAGGTCAGGCCTGAGAGTCACATATTACAGCATCAATTCCACTTGGAAGCTCAAAGACCTCCCATGTGAATGAGGGTGGTCCTTCAGATGAGAGTTGGGTATGAATACCAGAAAAGAAGATATGGGTTGCATGTGTATTCAGAGTTTATAGAATTTTTTTTTCACCAGAAGCAACATTATTCACAATAATAAGTTATCTGGACACGCAACAGGTATAAGGAAGCACACATGTCCTATAAATGTGTAACACAGGTACACGTGCATGTACACGCAGTTTTGTATTAGCCTCACTCTTTCTTCTTTGTTTTGCTCTTTCATTCTCACTTGATCTGACTAATCTGTTCTTTCTGTGTTGTGTCTGTCTTTGTAAGTGGCTTTAGATCATGCTGGAATGAGATGATATCTAGTCAATAAATATTTCTTAATGCATATTCATTCCAAGTTAGCCCTTAAAAAGAATGATTGGAATGAGGCTTGGAATGTTTTAAATTAAAATTGCTCCTCTAATTTCTTTCAATAAATACCCATAAATGTGGATAAATTGTATTTGTCTTTTTTTAAGGAATAAAAGACACCTGCATTTGCTTAAAAGTTTATCACTTTCATACTAAAATAGCCGTTCATTTTCCACTTTAGCTCTCTGATCCCCAAACCCACCCCACCAGATATTTCAAAATGAAATTTATCTCCCAGCCTAGAACCAGCTAAAGAATTTTTAGTTTAAAAATCTACTCAGAATAGGCTTTTTAATGAAGGTGACTGAATCATTTAAAATATAAGCAAGTGAACAATGTCCCTACAATGAATGCATTAATGGATCATGATTGAAAAAAGTTTAAATTACATAATAATCCCCTTGGTCATGACTATCAACAATAACTTCTCCATTTCTAGTTTTTCCAGAAAATTCCATAGTTTTCAAAGGGCCCAGATTAGCTTCTTCTGTTGGTTGATTTTTACAGTTTATAGTTTGGAATTCTAGGTTCAGGTGCTATCTGCAGGCAGATGACGACCTCAAACCACCTTTGCTCAGTCTTTGTGTGAGGGTTGTTGCCCTTGGTCTGTCAGACCCATGTTGTGGCTCGGAAAGAGAGGGACCAGTGGACAAAGGAGAGGAGGCGCTGGATGACGGTGGGAGCAAGGTAGGCCTGGAAGATGGGAGAAGCAGGCACTGCCCTTACACACAGCTACCCAGTAATTGTGAACTTCATCTTTGATAATGGCAGCACTTTGCTCTGGAGCACACAGGGACTCCACACTTTTTCATGAATGAACTCCCTAACCCTCAGGTTGGCATTCAAAGTTCTTACAAATATGGCTCACGGATTCCTTTTCTGATTACCTGTTCTCACTTTCATGATATGTCCCATTATCACCTCCATCTCAAGTGCCCTTTCCCCCCGATTTGACTGCTCCAGCTCCTGTCCATCAATTTCGGCCCAGGGAACAGAGATTTTCTTCGCTCTCCTCTCTCACCTCCTAATTTGAGACTAAATATTCCCCCCTGAGTATTTCTTCCACAGCATTTTGTCTCTATCTCAGTTTAGTGCTTAGCATATTTTAGCATGTGCATGCTTTCCTGTTTGTGTACCATTTCAAAGTTGATGGCAGGGACTGTGCCATTGTCACCTTCTTGTTCCTTCACCTTCAAAGAACCCACCATGACAATTCACACATAAGAAGCACTAAAAATTTTATTCAATGAATGATCAGAGAGAGGAATGCATGGAAAGAGGGTTAGAAGATACACAAACGAGAGACTAAGGGAGTGCTATTGCCATCAGCCAAGGGAGTGACAGATGACAGAATTATGGGTGAGATTAACTGAGGAATTGCAGTTCAGTGGGGAACAAGGGGCTGACACAAGAGAGTGTGGGACCAGGGAGGTGAGAGACTTGGAAGGGATGGCTATTTGCTCAGCTGTCTGGTCTCTCTCCCTCTCCCTCCTGCTCACCCTCTTATCAGCTCACTCATAAATCAGCGGACACTTTGCTTTATCTGAATTCAATGCCTAGAAAATCCACAAGACACAATGTCTACCACAGTGTAAAGGAATTCCCTTATTTGTGAGAAAGCTAAGAGGATAAATATTTGTCTTGGGAAACGATCAAGCTGATGGGCTCAGGAGAATGACCTACTGGCAGGTCTCAGTAACTTGCTTCTCTTTGTTTCCATTATCCCTCCTAGGCCTCCTCCATCTCCAGGTTTTTCACACCTTCCTGACTGCAAATACCAGTGGTGTTTTGAGGATGGTATGGGAAGAATGCCACCACTGTATTCCTTATTTTCTTTGCATATCTTCCATCTACCTAAAGACACACATCTTAGCACACACAATGTATTTCCATGTTTTCTGGCTCCCATGGAGTCAGTCTGTTGTTTGCCTTGGTGCTCATCACATGGAATGGTGACAGTATGATCATCACACACTAGCCTGTATGAAGGTGGGGACTTTTTTTTAACTCCTTATTAAATCTGACCCAGCATCATAGTGTCTGTCTGGTTATTGCAGGCTTAGCTAAAGAGTTGTTGAGTAAATATGCAAGGTGGGGTAAAATTAGATTTACAGTTGTATCCGCTTTTGAATACAATAATTAATAAATAAGTAATAATGCAAGAATAAACTCTATGCTTCACGTACAAGCATGAAAGAAGATATAATTAAAAAGGAAATTATGACTTCACTTTAACTTGCTTGAAATTACTCAGCATTGCTTACATTTGGTTTTTGACTAACTGTAGCCTTTTGAGAATTATCAAAGACTGTCTGAGATGTTATGATTCTTTTAAATAACAGGCAAACATGTAATTTTATAAAGATTTAATGAGGCAATATCATTTCCAGGTGGTTTTATCACTCAGGGAATTTAATAAAAATTTTATTAACATCTTGAATTTGTTTAAATATTTATAAACACTTTTCAAGAGAATTCATATCTGGGGTTATTGTTTTATAGAATTCATTTTGGTTTGTTTTCAACAGTTTGGTGGTTCATCTTATTTTAATAGATTTGGCTAGAACTGGCTGTAAATACTCTGGAATCTGAGTGGGAGTCTCTTTGGATTTCACTTCTGTTTTTTGCCACCTCCCAGAGCCCCAGATTAAGTCAAAGTGTGTCCCCTAAGGATTTTGGAACATCTGGTCAGCTGTCCTGATCACAGCTCGTCGTCTTCTGATATGGAATCTAGATAATCTGTGTCAACATATAGTAGAAATCCGGAGAACAAACTGTCTGCCCAGCCTGGGTCTGAGAAGAGGCCGTTCTGGTCAGTGAAGAAGATCTCCAGCCAGACTTCATCTTCTGGCTGTAGATAGATGACTGTGGACCCTGAAGCCACGTCATGGTTCCCTGTGTTGGCATCGAAGGTCTTTATCCGGTACTGTCCATTGTGGACCAGCCCAATTGCCAGATGCTTATTTGCCAATGTGATATCATAAGAAAAGTAATAGATCCCTGGGAAAGCACAGATGAACTTCCCTGTTGCAGGGTTGTAGTGCTCTCCCTCATTGAAGAGGACCTTGTTAAATATAATTGGTAGCCTTTCTTCTGGGTAGCTGGTTGTGATGCCAACAGAAAAGGCAGATTTGAGCACGATGCTTCCACATCTACAAACTCCAGGCAGCCCTGGATCCCCTTGTTCTCCTTTGTCTCCCTTTGGTCCAGAAGGTCCAGCTGGACCTACTTCTCCTTTCTCTCCCTCTGGGCCCATGGGTCCTTTCTTCCCAGTCTCTCCTTGGTCTCCTTTCTCTCCAGCAAGGCCCAGAGGTCCAGTCTTGCCTCTTAAACCTTTAAAAAGAGTTTGCAGTTTAATCAATAGTTCCTCTAATTATAGAGTGACAAAGAGCATGCTCACATTGTCCCAGCATACCCTAAATGTGTCTCTTTAGATAACTTTCCAATGTATTCTCCTAAACTTCAATCTTTTAAAGAACCATGAATACACTAAAATGAAAATAAAAAATTTCCATCAGAATTCCAGGTGAATTTTCTTGACTATGTGGGAAGTCATTTAAATCCTGACTAATTTAAAATAATTAACTATCATTTTGGTGATGGGTCACGTGTCACTAAATTAGCCACATGCAGGACTCATCACTACAGGAGGAATTTAAGGAGAAGGAGGATGACATTATCCCCAGAGTGGAGTCAGGGGGCAGGCAGAACCAGGCAGATCTTCAGAGGCTCTGCAGTCTCATGCCCCATTCTACTATGAGTATTAGTAACAAAAGAATCAAAATGAGATCAGCTCGTATTCACTGAACATTTCCTGTGCACCAAGAACAACATTTTATTTACATGCATTATCTTCTTTAAGTTCTGCAACAATTTTATGAACTAGGAGTTACTATTGCTTCCATTGTAGATGAAGAAACTGAGCCATGGAGAAGTCCGTTTACTCGCGGGTACAGAGCTAGTGAATGACGAAGCTGTGGTCTGAACTCATGCCTGCCTGACTCTGGAGCCTGAGCATTTCCAGGCAGTGGCTAGAGTGTAAATTGCAAAGGGTGCCTGGCACGTAGTGAGGGGTCAATATGCTACAGTCACTGAGCAATAGCAACGGCCACTGCTGTGCAGTAAGTCTGTTTTTGGAGGAGAAAACTGAGTCCTAGAGAGGTGAAGCAAGGCTAGGACTGGAATCCAAGTCTTAGCCTAATGATGCTTCCCTTTCATCAAAATGCCTCTTACCTTTGGGGGCTGGAATCAAGAATCCTAAATTCTGTTTGGCTCTGCAGCTAAGGGTTGTATCATTTTAGGCAAATCCCTTAATTTCTCTGGGTCTCCTTACATATAGAAAAGACATAGCTGTGAAGAGATTTCAACAAATTCAAAATCACCATAGTGAAAAATTTTCTGTTTGTCCAGTTGTTTTTACATCTACAGATCAACCACAGGCTAAATGCAGAGAAGTAGTGATCATGGCTTGAAAGTGCTAAGCAACAACTGTTTAATTTTTAAATCGTAGGTATAATAGCAATGAATTGGTAGCATTAAAAAGGTCATTCAATTATATGGCCAAATCCATTCCATAAATAGTGTCTGTGTAATGATACTTTCTCAAAAATATTCAAATTATCGGTAATTTGTAATGTACTTTTGCAGTCAGGGAAAATATATTGTTGACAAATTGTGTAGCTTATTCTCAGGAACTTTTATTAAGTTAAGCCTCTTTATCCTGATGGTGCTTTGATGTCATTTATTTGAATATTATATAAGCATTGGTGTATGAGTTCGATCACTTTTCATTTATTTGGAAAATGTAGCAATAAGCATTCTAGATACTGTAAATTTGAAAAGAATAGAAACTACTTTTAAAAATCAAATATTTTGTTTCTATAATTTTGGAAAGGTGCTGCTTGCCAATTTATGGTGCACAAAAGATGCTAATAATGAAATCAATTTTTTTTTTGGTGACAAAGATCGGCATAATTACTGATCACAGAACTGTTCTTTAGCTGTATGTAAATGACATTTGTTTTTAAATTGAAATTCCACTGATGACAGCCAGAACTCCATCTGGTATTTATTTCTTGAAATATGGTTATAATAGCCTGCCATTTCAATATTTGCTTTTGTGTGGAAGAAGTAGAATATGAACATGATTTTGCTAATAAATTAACTTTTAAGTCAAAGACAACTTCTAAATTATGATTTTATCTTCAATAGCAGCTTAACTTTTGCTATCTTCATCAGGGACTTTTGATGCATTAATTTAAAAAAAAACATTTTGGCATCAGTAACAATTTGACCATTAAATTTCATTATGTACTCAAATTCTTTTATCTCTATAACTTTGGGCAAGTCAGTTCTTGTCTGAGTTCCAAACGCTCCATTTGTAATATGAAGAAATTAAATCTGAATCCATTTCAAACCTAGTGGGAAAAGCAGTAAACAGTGACTCAGCGGATTAGCGATAAATCCTAATTTAGCTGTGAGTTGGGTGAATTTGACAAAGGAGTTTCCTCTCTCTGACTTGAGTTTCCCAGACCTTGAAATGAAGATATTAGACTAGGTCACTTGAGGTCTCATCCTATTGGAAATTCTTTGAAATCAAACCACAAATACTAAGAGGTGAATTTACAACGAAAAAGTCTTCACAATGTCAATGTTTGGATTTTCTGTAGCTATTGACTACATTGTACTGGTGGGAGTTAGATAATCAGGGACCAGCTATAATAACTTATAATAATTCTTTCTGTTTGCATGACGGATTTGCCCCTGTGCTCAGGACCAACTAATGAAGGATAGAAAGAAGGGATAGATCATTCTCCCTCACCCTACTCAGACATGATTGTGTAGTGAAGAGAATTATGGAGAAAGGGTTATCTACACTTAAATGCTGAAGCTTGGAGAGAAAGGATTTCTTCTTAACTTTCCATGATAGAGGCTTACAAAGATATTTTTCAGTGCCATTTCTTTCTTCCTTCCATTCACGCACCTACCCATGCATCCATGGATTTATGTGTGTGTGTATGCATCCACCTAAACCCTCTCGTGCTGACTGACCATCCGCTGCATGCCAGGCAGTGTATCAGGGACTAAGTGAGACATTGACATGAACGCCACCACCTGCTCCACCTTCAAGTTAGCTGTTCCCATGTGTTGTATTGTGATCTGCAAATACGGATCTTAGCTAAGTTCATAATATCCAAAGCCATGAAATAAACCAGAATTACCTATTTCATGAGGGGGTACTACTGTTATTTGAAGATATTTATGTAGATGCACATTCAGGTTAAATTCAATGTTAATAATAGGATACAACAGTAATTGCTATAGACTAGTGAAGGAGACAAATATTTTAACAGAAAATTTATAATTCAGTATAATAAGCTGTGTATTTATACTTAGAATACAGAAATTAAACAAAAAATCATGCTACTTCTGCTTGTACTTGGTTGGGGTAAATGTGGTGGAGATGTTCCCCAATGGTACATGGATGAGAAGACTTTTGTGGGGTCACAAAGTGGAGAGAGGGAAGAGGAGCTTCCACCTATGTTGTGTCCTCTTCTGGCCATATTCAAAGCATGTCCCTTATGCCCTAGGGCTCTGTGCCTGTTGTTTGTAAGTAAGGCATGCTTCTCCTCATTGATCGAAAAAGCAGGCGTTCTTACTTTTCCTTTCTTAGCTGTTATATATTCTTATGAATGTGTATGTGGATACTGGATTTAAATAATCTCAGGCTGGGAAAGTCATTTTACTTTCTCCATTTTTTTTCATTTATACCATTATTAATATTGCTGATTATACTAATTGCTAATAGGATCATGATGGACAATAAGTATTTAAGGTAAAATTCCTGACACATAGGTATATTAAGTTCTTAATCAATGGTTATGATGATGATGATGGTGACAATGATGATGATATACTATTGTGATTGTGTTTTTCTGTATTGGCCTCCCATACCCTAATGTTTGCTTTGTAAGGAAGGACCACGTCTTACTCTGATTTATGTTCTCAGTGTCCAGAACCACACTCTCAGCCAGGAGTGGTTCTGCAATGCCCGCTAAGGGAGAGTTGGTAACCTCGAGACATTTTGGTTATCACAGTTGGGGGCGGAGTCACTGGGACACAGAGGGGCGCTGCTCTGCGTCTTACAGTGCACAGGGTCATCGCCCCACAGTAAAAACTTATTCAGTGCAAAATGTCAGTAGTGTGGAGGCTGCAAGACACTGTTCTAGAACAATCATGGATAACAATAGGTGCACAAAAATCTTGTGGAATGAGTAATGCATGAGTGGCTAAATGAGTATATGGATGATGGATACGGAGAGGGGCAGTGTAGCTGGCCTCATACGTGGTTAAAATGGTAGTAATTATGAACATTTGATTTAATCTGAATCTCTATCCCCAAACATGGATAGTCTTTAAATAGCACTAGAACTACTTCGTAAACCAGATCACTCATTTCTAGTTTATGATGTAGCTTTGAAGGTTCACGAACTTTGCTATGACTCATATTTGCAGATCACAATGTCTTGAATAATGGCAGCTAACATTTACTGAATGCTTACCATGTGGCACTTACTCTATTGTGTGTTTCACATGTATTATTGTCCTTAATCTTCCCAATCACCCTTACTAACCCTCATTTATAAATGAGGAAAATGAGGCTCAAAGAGGCCATTTGCCCATGACATAAGTAGTAATTGAAGGAGCCAAGATTTTATTCTGAGTCTTTCTGACTCCAAGGCATGTTTGTGTAAGCACGGTATTATTGCTTCCAGGCAGAATAAATTGAAAGGGTTGCTAGTACCTAATTATGATCCTCATGTTATCACACTATTCAAGGGTACTCATGACCATGACATAGCAGTGAGTGGTGCTCACAGGTGCTGCTGGAGAGAAGGGTTTGAAAGGCGAGATATAATTTCCAAATTAATGTTTTTTAATGTGATATTGAACTTTTACATCAAGGTTCTTTATCTAATATTGAACAATATTTATTTTTTTGGTAGTTACTGATTTGCCAAATATTCACTGCATGACAAATTCAGAAATGAATTATTAGTCAGTAACTTGAATATACATTATGTTGTTTCATACAACAGGACAAAACGAGGTGCAGTGACTACAGAGAGACCCATTTCTTAGATCTATTGAAATTTTCTGCATATCTTTTTTCCTAACTTTTACGCTCAGGAACATGTTTTCAAAGATTGATTCCAAGTCACTTCCTCTTTCAGGGTTAACATGGCCTCTCTAGAACTTTAATTCATTTTACTACGAAGGATTGAAGAAACTGGCAAACTTCCTGGGCCAACTTTTTTTGTAAGAAAAAAGTGAAAATTACTGAAAGACTAGGGGACATTGTGTTGCTGTAAAGAGCTATAAGAAATCTCTCTTTTTTTTTTCTTGCTGCTACTGGACAGGTGGGAAAATAATGAACTAGGAAAGAGGTATGCTGTCCTGCACTATTGTCATTTCATCTTTGAAAAAGAAAACCTAGAAGCCCTTTGTGTCTTTGCTTAGGATATCAGTGCAGAGCAAGATGGCACCCATGCTTTTGGCTCCTAATTCTGCCTCTGTTTCATCTCCCTTCCTGTCCATCTGTCTGTCCATCCACAGTGCCGTCTCACATGCAGCCACTGCCTGTGGGCTGTAACAGCGCAGTGGTCTCGGCATCTGATGTTGGAATCCAGCTCTGCCAGTCACTAGCAATGCTCTCCCGTCTTCAGTAACTCACTGGACCGCGGCATTGCTCAGTATCCTCATCTATAAAATTGGATGACTTCCACCTGAAAGAGTTGCCACTACAGTAAAATGAGAATGCACACAAAGAGTTGGGAGCAGCGCCTGACGCATAGTCAAGGTGCAAGCAACTGTTCTGATCAATCATGGTCAACTAGAGGAGGGATTTAAGGAACAATTCCCATTAGAAAAAGCAACAAAGAAAGGGGGTAGTTTTCATGTGGGATGAACGAGGGGATTTCTTACAGAGCCTCATCATTCATTACCTGCAGCCCCCTTTTCACCTTTTTCTCCTTTTCTGCCATCTCTTCCATCTCTTCCTGGAAGGCCGATCCGACCGTGGGGCCCAGGGGAACCATTTGCTCCAGGGGGGCCTGGAGGTCCAGGTAAGCCAGGGATGCTACAGATGTATTTTGGGGAGTAGTTCTCTCCTTTGAACTGATTACCCCGAGGTTGTCCACTTGCACAAATGGCAAAACTTGTAACATAGAGCAAGATAAACATCTTGGGCTCTGCAAGAAAAGCACACAGACGTAAATGCACCCTCTCGGGTGGGACTTTTGGTGCAAATGAACATGAGAATGGGCATTTGCAACAAGTCTCTTCAGTGCTCACCTTTCCATGAATGTAAAAAAGCACTGTTCACTCTCATAATTCTGTTGGAAACTATGAACACATCATTGGTAGAGAGCTCTCAGTGTCCCGCATGGGGTTGGCAGAGATGAAAGATTGATTTAAAAAATTTCAAACTAAATCCCTTTGTTGCATAGTTTCTGCAGGAACCATTGATGGACTTTGCTAAACAACGTTTTCTTTTTGCCAAAGTCATGCATTTTAAAAAAAAATTAGGGATGCAAATGAATAACATAAACATCAACATTACTCTCACCAGGTGAGGATAATCTCTTCACATTTTGATATCTACATCCTTCCTGTCTTTTTTTCTATGGCAAAGAAGAAAAGTGATATCGTGTCACTCATGCTATTCTTCAACTTTTTTCACTTAACCACGTGTCACGAGCTCCTGCCCAGGTCCAAGTTATTATAACATTCAAATAACTGTTGAATATGATTTGTTTCTACTCTCCTTTATGGACAGAATTCCCCACTATAGACAGTTGTTTCTGGTTTTCTGCCCATATATACACCATACAAGAATCCTTATATCTAACCTTTCCATGCATCCCTGGTTGTTTTCTCAGAATTTCTGGGCTTTTTTAAAGCAGGATAAAGAAAGAAGCATTTTCAAGAAAACCATGGTTTTCACTAAAAAAGCATGTGTAATGCCAATTAGTGTTAATTGGAGCACTCTACATGTCCTGAGGGGGGGTCTCAGACTTTAATTTAAAATCTGCAGGATACAATGCCATGGTGTCCCATGAAGCTGTCAGCACTGGGGTTCCATTAAAGAGCTGAGCAAAATCAAAGTGTGCTGGGTACCACGTGCTCCGAGCGAGGCAGGCAACAGGTCGCTTCAGCTATGATCTGATAGGAACTGGTTTCTCCCCCTGTTAAGCCTGGCAACTGAGAGTGATGGGTCGTTTACTGTTGTGACATTTGGCATATAGGCTGAAGGGTGTGCAGTGTAGGTTGGGGACACCTGATTTTCTGCACTAAATGTCCTTAGCATTAGCAGAGTCTTGGATTGGCAGAATGTATACATGTTGTTTGGAGGCCACATGAATGAGTAGTTTTTAGATAGTTGGACCTCTGCCTTAATAGGAAGTCTGTGCAATGCTTAATATATATGCCTGATATATACTTACCCAAAGGAAAACATTATAAAACGTGGAGAAGACAATCAGATAAGGTTTCTTTGTTTTTTTGGACAGTCATGTCAGAAAATGAACCAGGCATACTGTACCACTTTTATGGTACCCACGGGGAAATTGCAACATCTTGGAATTAGACCCAGAAATTTGCCAGAACATAAGAACGACACACCAAGAAAAACAGTGTGCACATGTGGTTAGAAACAGACCTGATTCCTAGAAATCTTACTTGTGAAAAACTGAAGTAACTTATCCAAATATAGGCTCTGTCTCCTTGACCAAACTTCTGTGTTACCAGTGAGCCCTTCCCCCGCAATCAAATCTTTACCATGCTCTGTCTGCTTGATTTCCTATACAGCACAAGCTCAGATAGAATTGCATACTTGGAACCTATATAATTTTATTAGCCAATGTCACCCCAATAAATTCAATAAAAATATTCAAGATTACTGATTCTATGGCTCAAATGGGATTAAGGCAGTTTCTGAAAAGTCTAGTGGATCTGCTAAAAACACAGCCATTTCACAGGCATGTCAGATGAAAGAAATGGAAGAGCCTTCTATCTCCTCTGTCTGCCTCAATTAAAAAAAGATGCAATAATTACATTGCTGGTTCTTCTTTCTTGTGAAAAACTAACCAGAGGAGGCTTTGAGAAGGGATTTGAAAACATGCCCATACAAGATAGTCATAAAAAAGCTGTTAACCTACATACATAGGTATAGGGAACCTACTCGTGTGCGATGTGACCTGTGGCTCAGCTCTGGTTCTGAAAGCAGACAGATGCGTGTTGGCATGCAGGGAATATCCATGAATAGGTCTGCCGTGGGGAATCAGGCATGCATTGTCCCTAGGCCGCTTTGAGACTTGCTCTTGCAAAAACTCCCTCACCTGGGATGGAGACAGCAGAAGTTTACTGTGACTTGTGCTAGACTTCCCAAGCACAAATGTAAACAGCTCAGCCTTCTCTCCTTTACATTTGTAAATGACCTTTCTCTTTGAAGCAACTGGCAACATTCTTTCCTTTGTCATCTATAAAAGGTATCCACCCAAAGGGAACCTGTGCATAGTTAATGAGAACCATCCTGGATGTAATATACCTAGAATATCAATAAAAGCCGGTCCAGGCAGAGGTCAGTGCCCCTCTTTATATCACTTAGAGATCGGCCACGTATCCCTTTTTGCTCCATGGGATTTCTCTAGTCCGCGTGAATTTGTTTGTCACTTCTCTGGGCATATAGGACAAGCATTCCACAACAACATGTGGTCCTGCCGGACGGGACCGTGACACATAGGATGGAATGCTGTAGCTGAGGCCAGGAGTTGGTTCTAAGAGGGAATTGAAATGACCTGGAAAGAAGTCACTTTGGGCAGTGACATCTCAGACACTCTGATGAAAAGGTGAATCAGGGATCAGTCTATGAGGAAGCGTATGGTAAGGGTCTAGGTCATGGTGGATGGAAGAGGCAGAAATTTTAGGTGTGCTCGGAACTGAGGGTATTGCTGTTTCCAATAGCCAGGCACAAGGTGCTCAAAGGAGGAGTAAACTAACACAACGGAAACAAGTGCATTCATAGAATGAATAGTTTGCTTCTCATGGACAAGTGCACTAGAACATTTCCTGTACAGTAGTCTAAGTGCTGGAAGCAATCTCAGCTGGGATTTTTTGAAAGGCACTCAGAATGATTATCTGTTAACAATCTTCATCAGAATCGAGGAACAATGTGTTATGGTGCCTGATGAGTGATGATGGTGTGGTTTTGAGTGGCTGGTCCAGTTTTGGGACTCAGTTCATCAGGATGACAAATGGGGATGGCTTATAATGGAAAGCTGCAGTGGCATCACCCTGTAATAGCTCTTTATTTCACTTCAAAGTCAAAAGCCTGATGGTGTAACAGGTATGGAATGAGGTTCAGAACTTAGGGTGTCCAGGAATACAGAAAAAAACCCCGTAGCCGTCACTAGGGGGATGGGGAAGCAGACACACTTGTTGAGAGGTACTTTGCATATCAATAACAGGGAGTAATAGTGAAGGCACAAACATGCTCCCTGTGGTAAGGAATTAGGCCATGCACAGCTGCTGTGATTGTGCCAGCTCTAGCTAACTCCAGAGCTGCAGAGGACTTCTTTGTAAGATGCTGCCTTGCAGACCTGGACTTTACCTGGACTTTTAAGACTTGTGCCCTTTCCTCAATTTCACCGTGATCCAGAGTAATAGGGAACATTCTTTCCTGGACTACTATACAGAGGCTGCTGGCAACGTATTCCAGATTCTGCACAAATAAAGACATGGGAAACTTTTGGGGGTTCCGGCTTATAGTCTTATGAGGAGCATCAGAAGTGCTAGGTCTTGTGGGAAAGGAGGGCTCCAAGCTGAGGTGCTCTGAGCACCCACCAAGGTTGGAATGTTGTAAATAAAGATCTGCTCCATCCTGCATTAACTGTTGGGTCGCTCGCCAAGGTGACACAAGGACGGGCCCTGGTCTGCTTGCTTACAGTGTGGGTGAGCTCAGCAACAATGGTGGATGGTCTATAAGGCCCTTCTTGGCTGGGCACCAAGCCTCCTTCTTCCCTGGATTCACTTCTACTATTCTCCTTTTCACTTTCTCAGCTCCAGTTACACCGAATTTCTTGGTGTTTGTCAAAGACTCCAAGAATGCTCTGCTTTAGCATCTTCATACTTTCTTTCTGTCTAGTACGTGGTTTCCCAGATGTCTACTTGCTTCATTCTCTCATCTCCTTTAACACTTGGCTGAAATGCCACCCTCTCATTAAAGCCAACTTTTACTACCTTATTGAACATTGCAATCCACCTTCTCCCACCTTCTGATCCTCCCTCATCCTGGTGATTTTTTTCTCTTCTGTATTGTCCTTATCTCCCTGTAACTCACTAGATTATTCTTATCTTGGTTGTTCTTTTTTATAGTGGATATTTCCATCTGCTAGGAGGTAAGCTCTATGAGGCTGGATCTTTGAGTCACTGATGTCTCCAACTGTCTAGAACAGTGTTTGGCACAAACCTAAACTCAGGCTGGGGACAGAGGAGAAGATTTTTAATTCTGTGGAAAATGTAAGTTTTGTGGAAAAAAAAGACAACTAGAGAGAATGGAATATGACAATATCACAAGGAAGAGGACAGAGAGGATTTAAAGAAACATTCCTTTTGTAGAGTTTGAGAAATACAAGTAAAAGACTTGAGTTGTTTTAATTTGCATAGTCTAGAGAATTTCAAAATATTTTAAATATGCATTTTTTGTATGGGCAGAATGTGTACATTCATAGGTTTAGAAACTAGAGTCTGCAAAAAAAGGTGAATTTCTTTTTCCTCTCAGTCTCTCAGACGTGCAGTTTCCTCTTCTGGAGGCAATGATTGCTGCTCTTTGCCTAAGTGCCCTGTTCCCTGTGCTGGCACACTGCGTGCACCTTGCTGTGCCTGGCTTTTTCACATGGCTTGGAGATCTTTTTGTTAGCGGTGTGTGCAGAGTTGCCTCATTATTTTTAGAGACTGTAGAATACCCATCTCATGGAGGTGTTTTATTTAACCCGTCTCATGTTGATGGATATTTGGGGTATTTCATTTTTGTACTTTTATTAATAACAGAGTGATGAGTATGTCCATAGAGTTCAATGAATATCACCATATATATATAATTTTTGCACATGGTTTATGATATGAGCAGTAAAAAGCTTCTTTCAGTTTGCCTTTTAATTTTGTTCATGTATTTAAAAACATTTTTATCATGGAAACACATTTTTAGGTTCAATTTATTCTGTTTATAAAAACTTCCTTACTTTAAGATTATTTGACCCATTAGCATTTTTTTTTTACGAGATGTGTAAGGTAGGGACCCAACTTTATATTTCAACAACTTATGTTGAATAATTCATCCTTCCCTCACTGCTCCATTGGTTTGCAATTAATTGGTTATTTTGGCTGGGACTGACCTGTGTGTGTCATGGCTTTATAAAAATTACAGTGTTTTTAAACAGCTTTGTTGAGATTTAATTCACACAGCATAAAATTGACCTACTTAAAGTATACAACTCAAAGTACACCACAATCTAATTTTAGAACAGTTTCAAAACTTCAAAAAATCCTCATACACATTAGCAGTCCCTTCTCATACACAATGCTTTGAAGGATTACATTGAATTATGCAGATTTATAGACTATGTGCTAAAATGTCTTTCTCCTCCTATTATGCTTCTTTGGAATTAGAAAATCAAAGCTCTGGAAATATTGGTACTCTTGAACAGATCTGTCCTTGATGTTAATTGTAAATGACCCTCTCTTCTATTTTTTGGTAGGCATTACAAAGTACCCGGTATTTAGTTTTTTAAACACATGCAGAAAAAATTACTTTGTGGTACTGTAGATTTTAGAACCTTCATGCTAATGCATGCTTTGAATTTGCAGGGCAGGAATGTGGTATAAAGTGTTCTGTAAGGTGTTTTTTTTTCCCTTTTGTGACGGAACCTTCGTTCTTGCTGCACTAGCCAAGGAAAACACTTGGAGAGGTACTATATAAATCAGTGCAAAATTGAACTTCTACAAAATGTGTTCACAGATCGAAATCCCTTTATAAATAGCCTTTTCCTCTTTATTTAAAAAATAAGCCCGTGTATGTACAGTCAAATGTTATTTGACAAGAGAGCCCAGAATACTCAACAGAAAAAGAGTAATCTCTTTAGTAAACAGCAGTGGGGAAACTGGGTGTGCACATGCGAAAGAATGAAATTAGACCCCTAACTTACACCACTCAGAAAATTAACTTGAAATTGACTAAAGACTTAAAAGTGAGACCTGAAACCACAAAACCTCTAGATGAAGCATTGGTTTTGGCAACAATGTTTTTGGATATGACACGAAAGCACAGCCACGAAAGCAAAAATAAAGGGCTGGGACTCCAGCAAACATAAAACTTTCTGCACAGCAAAGGAAATCACCAACAAAAGGAAAAGGCAGCCTACAGGATGGGAGGACATGCTAGCCAACCACCTATCACGGAGGGCATTACTATCCAAAACATATAAGGAACTTACATGACTCAATAGCAAAAAATAAATAATCTGATTGAAAGTGGGCAAAAGATCTGAACAGACATTGTCCCAAAGGAGACAGGCCAACAACTACGTGAAAAGATGCTCAAGATCACTAATTATCAGGGAAATGCAGATCGAAACCACAGCGGGCTATCACCTTGGACCTATCAGGGTGGCTGTTACCAAAAAGAGATAAGAAATTTAGTGAGGATGTGGAGAAAAGGGAACCCTTGTGCACTTGTTCAGCCACTAAGGAAAACAGTATGACTGCTCAAAAACAACTCAAAACATTAAAAATAGAAGTATCATGTGATCCAGCAATTTCGCTTCTGGGTTTTTATCCAAAAGAAACAAAAACAGAATGTTGGAGCGCTATCTGTGCTCCCATGCTCACACAGCGTTATTCACAACCGCCCAGACGCAGACACAACCCAGGTGTCTATGGACAGATGAACGGGTAAAGACAACGTTGCTCCGTGAATACAAAGGAATACCATTCGGCCATTAAAAGAAGGAGATCCTGCCATTTGTGACAAAACAGATGAAATTTGAAGGCATATATTAAGTGAAATAAATCAGACAGAAAGAAAAAGACTGTATAATATCACTTATGTGTGGAATCTAAACAGCTGAAATCACAGAAACATGGAGTTCAATGGGGGTTGTCGGGGCCTTGGGGGTGGGAGAAAGGGGGAGATATTGGTCAAGTGGCCAAACTTCCAGTTAAAAGATGAGTATGTTTTGGGGATCTAATGCACAGCATGGTGTCCTTCATGGGCAGTGCTGCTTCACCTCCTTGGAAGTTGCTGAAAGAGCAAGTCTTAAATGTTCTCATTATACACACAAAAGGGTAATGACAGGAGGTGATGAATGTGCTAATCAGGATTATACATCCACAGGAGACTGGGTATCAGATCTTCACCTTGTACCCCTTACACTTACACAATATTGTATGTCAGTGACATCTCAATAAAACTGGAAAAACCCCGTAGCTGGCAGAACTGTGGTGTGGCTGCTGTGCAAAACAGTGTGGTGATTCCTCCAAAAATTTCATACAGAATTACCATGGCTTCCAACAGTTCCACTGCTGGGTAGATGCCCCAGAGAAGTAAAAACAGGAACTCAAAAAAATATTTGCACATCCATGTTCACAGCAGCATCATTCACACTGGCCAAAAGGTGGAAGCAACCCATGTGTCCATCAACAGGTGAGTGGATAAACCAAATATGGTGTAGACATACAGTGGAATATTATTCCACCTTTAAAAGGAAGGGAACTTCGAAACGTGCTACAACATGGAAGCATCGTAAAGACTTTGTGCTGACTACTGTTGAACAGTTCTACTTGCATGGTGTAACTAGATGGTCCAAGTTGTAGGGACAGAAAGGAGACCGATGACCGCCAGGGGCTGGGGGGAGGGGAGAGCAGTCCGTGTTGAATGTGGACAGGGTGTCAGCTGGGGAAGGTGACAAGCTCTGGGGGTGGACGGGGGTGGTGGCCATACAACAGGGTGCATGTACTTAATTCCACAGAACTGCACACTTAAAAATGGCAAATTTTAATTATGTATATTTTACCACAATTAAAATGCTAAATATGGGGATGAAGAAAACATACGACTTTTCTTATTTCAGTGCTAGGCGCTTTAAAGATAACATTTTATTTTATAAATAAGAACACCGAGACTGAGGGTCCAAGTCCACACAGCCATAAAAATGGCTCCGAAGGACTTGAACTGAGCTCTTTCTGTTTGCAAACACTTCGGCTCTCCCCTATATCATGTGAGGAAAACTGTAACATTACTTCGTGACAGAGGGCTGGACTTGATTATTAATTCAAGTTGAAAATGTGTTTTGCCTGGAAATGATTAGGAAGAGGCTAGGTAACCAGGGGCAGCCAAAACGAGTCAGATCCTTGGCCTGCGGAGGAGAGATTTCACAATCGCAGGCTTTTCCTTGTCTGGCTGCACGAGAAGTGGCACTGTGAGTGACACAGGATGGGAACCTTAGGCCTTGGTGCCCCAGAGCCTTGTGTTTTGTGGCTCCTCATATCTGGCCGTGAGGCTCCAGTTTTCCTCCTGAGACCTGCTCCCGCCAAGGGCCCTGAATGACCGCCCTTTCTCCCATCCCTACGTCTCCCACAAGACCACACGCCACATTGTGGTGTGGCTGTTCATGTGCTTTTCCTCCACCAACATATAAACTCTGTATCAACAACACTTAGGACAAAGGCTGGTCTATGTAGAGGCTCAATAAAAGTTGAATGAAGAAAAATGTTCACTCATCAATATTTATGTTTATCAGCAGCATCGGCTGCTTTATGTAAAGTGCTATGATGGTACAACAGTGAGAAACATTGACATTTGTCAAACATACTGTGGTCAACAGAGCAATGTGAGGTCCGTATCCTCTTCCCAAAGACCCTTTTGTGGTAGGCTGGGCTGGGAGCCGGTGTCCAGAGAAGTCAGGTAACTTCTTCATGGTCACAGAGCCAATGTCAGACCAGAGATTTGAACCCAGGTCTTCAGTTTCATGGATTCCTCTTACAGACCTGTTTCATACACCCCAAAGCTACCATAATGATACGGGCGTGATACCCACATCTGCCAAAAGTCTTGACAAAAAGAGTAAACAGCATACCTTGCTCTGGGATGGTGGTTTGCTCCAGGATTCTAAATCCACAAGAGACCGAGAGTTTTTCATGAGAACTCAGCGAGAAGCTTGCGTTGGTACCACATAGAAAAACAGATCCAAGTTCTCAGAGGTTTCCAAATAGTTGTGCTAAAAATAATTTTCTCCTTTAGTCCCAAAGAGTCAGAGGCCCTGGAAGTTATTCATCGAGCAAGGCGCAGCCAGGGGTTGGTTAAAACTACGGTTTTGTTTGACAAACCTTGAGCGTCTGCTTTTGTTGACAAAGTTTAGAGGCGCCTCCACCTCTGTGTATCATGGCCTCTTTTTCGGATTTGTTTGCTTCATTTTTTCCCCTTCTTCATTTGTTTTCCACTGAGTGGATGTTTCGGGGGAAAAAATTACTCACTGACTGGAAATCAGTTGTCAACTGAGAAGAAAAGAGTCATTGCCTATTTGAGAATTTTCAAGGTATAGAGCCTTCAGACCCTGGGCCTCTCGGGGAATAACAAGGGACTAGGTCCCTAATCTGATAACTGTGTCAGGAAAATGGCTTCTAGTCCTACATGCTGCAAAATGAAACAAAGTTATGAATACAGCAGTGATGTTCTCTTTGTTCCCTGCTGAATGGATAAATAATTGAATATTCTTAGCAGGCTAATATGTCTTTGTTCCTGTGGAGAACTGATCTTAGCAACTCAAAAGGCTGAATGGTTCTTCGAAATCCTGTGACGACTTATCTTCGATGCAATCAATTCCTTTGTTTCCTTCCAGTAGGTGCTTTGATATCTCCTTAGCAACAGCACTATCTTATGCATGATGCCATGGATGGAAATGAGGGGACTGAAACATCTTGTTGTTATCTTGCTTTCCTCACCCTCCTTCTCAAGCAAGTGAGAACACTAATTGGAAGAAATATTTCCAAAGTAAGGGAGCGAACACTGACCACAAATTTGACCAAGAAGCTCAGTGGGCTCCCCATTCCCAACAGCTTTATTGTGCCTTTGCTATCCTGCCTCCCATCAGGAGGAGATCATCTTTTGAATTTGTTGGCTGTCCAAAACCTAAATGCCATCATAGGGTGATAAAAACAATTCCTTGAACATGGAAGTGAAGCACAGGTTTTTGCTGAAGTTCTTTTTTTAAATTAAATAAATTTGTCATGTAACGCCGTATAAGTTAAAGGTGGGCAGAGTATCACCTTGAAATAATTTATATATTGTGGTGT
The DNA here is from genome assembly GCA_007922815.1 of Macrotus californicus. Lineage (NCBI taxonomy): Eukaryota > Metazoa > Chordata > Mammalia > Chiroptera > Phyllostomidae > Macrotus > Macrotus californicus. The sequence goes on along the minus strand of VMDR010008290.1, from coordinate 1,789 downwards.
GATTGCCACTGCCGCACTATTACATGGCATAATCACTGCACAGTATTATTGTCCATACTCACCATCCTGTGCATTAAATCTTTCTGGCTTATTTACTACTCATTACAAGTTTGTATTCTTAAACCATGTTGTCCTCATCCCCTCGTTCCCTGGTAACCACCATTTTACAGAGTAGGATCTTCATCAGAAAGAGTCCCCAGGTTTTTCTCATTCTCAAAATAAAATGGTTGTCCTTGATTATTTCTAGGTCTCCTCACTGTTCTTACTATTCTCTAATGGACTACTGTGCCTCATGAGATAGAGTGTAAGAAAATGGCATCAGCCACTTCAGTGCATCAGGGTAGAGAGACAAGTCTCCTTGAAAACGTGTTTTTGTTGTTACGGAGAGAAATCACTCAAATGATTCTTTTCATGCTCTACACAAAAGGAGGGGTTTGGTAGTGGCTCAATGGAGGTTTTTCCTCTCAGGAACCCTTCGCTACAGAGGGGTTGAGGTTATTTGACTAAAGCTTCTAGGCCCTTAAAAAAGAAAGGAACCAAGGGTCCAGCTTTTTCTCTCTGTGATGTACATGTAGGGAAATTAGTAATGGACAATAGGGTTGGCCTGTTTCAAAACCTGTTGTGAAGTAAAACACTATAGACCACAGGATGGAATCTACCAGGAGGCAAGTAGGAATCGGTAAAAAGACCTAAAGGATGTTGGGGTGGTCAGTTTTGGTACAGTATGTGAATGAGGCTGAAACTTTGACTGCTTTCAGTCATTCTGTCACAGCAGCTGCCCTGTGAGGGACAGGTGGAAACATGGCGGTGAATTAAAAGTCATTATGTTAGTAAAGGGGTAGTAAGGGGTTAATACTGGGATCATCAAGAGCATCCTCTACAAATGGATGAGCATCTACTGGATTGAGCATGGCTAGAGCATCACCATTTGGTGGCAACTAAGGCAACAGGGAGAGCAGACAATCAAAGGTTTTGCTTTCTACTTTCTAGCTGGGTAGAAAGTAGGGATGACCTCTTTGGGATGAAGCAAGCCCCTAGCATTCCTAGATCATTCATGGAGGGGAGGGTTTAAATCTTGACTAGTCTACCTGCCATAAAAGGGAGTGGGATCCTAGCAACTAATTGAAAAAACAAATGGCATGACTCTATTTGAACTTAAACTCATAAAGCAGGTCATAGAGGCTACATGCTTTCATTCCTTCACTCCTAAAATAACGTCACAGGACAACATTTTGTCATGTGCAGGAGAGCTCTATCTCACTTTTAAGAAATCCCCTCATGCTCTACATTGAAGTCTTCTAAAAGGCTGAACTAGACTCCAGTCCCTACAAGTTTAATGTCAGATGTTTAGCTTTTGGATATGTTCATTTACTTGTTTAAAAGTGATGACTTCTTAAAGGGCTTTTGTATTTATTTTCTTTAGAACACCAGAGTCTCTGTCAAAGAGCTTACAAATGGATGAGTTATTTTTTGACCTCCAGGAGTTAGATATATTCTAGTTTTTCTGTTTTAACTTGGCCAAGTGTTGATACAATTTATGGGTATACACATTTGCTTTTTCTATGCCATTCACAGCTTCTTCAATTTCCCTTTAGTGTTTGATATAAGGTTTCCTGTGTTATTAAAGGATCACAGTATTTTTTGTTCTGCAGTACTTGATTTCTTTTTTATTTTTTAAATCACAGATAATTTGCTAAAAGCTACATATTCCTGGACATCTCCTTCTCCTCCTCCTCCTCCTCCTCCTCCTCCTCCTCCTAACCTGCTTTTCACCTCTGTTCCCCTTGAA
>VMDR010008289.1:0-37149 GCA_007922815.1 Macrotus californicus | reverse complement strand
AAGATGTTTTAACTCTGACATTTACCCCAGAGCATCCTCTGAGGTCCTGATATAGATGTCACAAGAGACAGAGTTTCCCAGTGTTGACCACAGAAGCCATAAGTTAACTATATTTTTCTTTGCTGGGAGGAATCAGAACTTTTAACATGCGGATCTGTTGTTTGTGTCTCCAAATGAGAGATGAGGTATAGGGTCAACAGAGCAAATCATTTTTCCAAAATGCATTTCATCTCTTTGTACAGAAGGTTAGTTTTTAAAAACATTCACTTCTTCTGCAACTTCCCCCAAGGGAGGAATATACTCTCCTGCCCTACTTTTTGTCAAAAATATTGAGAGGTGAAAGAGAACTTAAAAAATAAAATACAGCACCAGACAATTAGAACATACTCTTCCATCTCACATTTCCTTGAGAGGGATCAGACACTGCACAGGCTCTCTGTCCCTGGGAGCCCTGGTTGTGTTCTGGTCACATTCTGATAATATCCGATATACAATGAATGAATACGGTGTCTAGTAGTGGAGAGACATTATACTAGATGTTAAGTTTGGACTGTGTTCCAAACCTTTTTTGGGATGTTTCTTCCAATTTCATGAATTTTTTAAACCTGAAATGAATTGATCAGAAGAATCAGACAAGCAAGAGATCAGAAATCCTCTGAAGCTAATTCTTAGACGCAGGCTTCAGCTAAGCTTTTTACACATAGATTATTGTCTTCCCGGTTTATTATGTTAGTCTTTATAGTGTCGGCTCCACATAAACATCTTCTGAGATCTTCCTCCCATTTGCTGCCATCAAGTCTAGTTCCGTCGGTAATTACCAACTGATTGAAGTGCATGTGATTTCTCACCATGTGGCCATTATCAGACTGGAGTTCTTAATGGCTAGGTAACCAAGCTGGAAGTGCGGACAGGAACGAGTTCATGAGGACTGTTAACTAATTGTGATCAGGAGTCCATGTGCTCTCAACCACAGAGTTTGACTGTCTCGCTGTAGCATAAATTCCATCAGATGAACATGCCCTGGGATTATGTTCCTGTCTTTGTAACATCTATTATTTGATAACAGAGCATAACAGCCTTTTAAATTGACCAATAGCAATTTGGTGTTGAAATGCAAAAGCATTTTTTACACTGTTTGACATTTATTTTAATCATAGATATAATTTACAATACTCTAGAGTAATGAATGAAGCTTTTTGTAAAGAATGAATTCAAGCAAATATGCAGAATGAGGGAAAAGCTCAGATCCATATATTTGGTCTGCAAAGGAGTGTGCTACTTCATTTAGAGGGAAGATGTGTATACGCTCTCTCGGATTTACACAACTCAAAACTTGACTTCTATTTTGATTTTCCATTAACTTACATATTCTAGGATGAGAGAATTGTACCTAGAATACAAACTCCTTAAAGACGGGGGCCATATTTTATTCATCATCTTTCTGTGTAAGTCCCCTGGAAAATAATAGGGACTCAATATATGTTTGTTTAATCTATGTGACTCTAAAGCAGCTGAATCTAGCTCTGGATGGTACAGTTACAAAAAAAATATGTGCTTGGGGATTGATCAGCATTTTTCTTGACACGTTTAATACAATTTTTGTTCAGAAAAGTTGTATTTGCCTTATATTCTTGTAATCGTTGTAATAATAATCATACTAAAGCCATATGTTCTTCAATTTAGAAATAATATGTACAATAACATTCATGTATGGGGAATAAAGAATAGTGTGGAGTTATTTTTGATGTTGCTTGTGATACTGTTTATGAGCGGTCTTGACATTCTTGACTCCAATAAAGAAAGAGCTCTCTCAAATCTCTCAGCAAGAGAATACTTGATAAACTAGCAGAAACATTCTGTTCCAATCATGGGGGAATCTTCTGCCTAGGAAATAGGAGAGTTGAGCACTTACCTGGCAAACAGGTAATCATATGTGGCCAATCTTAGTTACCCTACAGTCTAATTACAGATTCCAGCTAAATTATCGATCACTTCTTTTCTCTCTAAATTCTTCACATAAAATTGTTCTGTACCGGCCAAGAAGAGGAATATCATTGTTTAGTTCAGCCAGTGTTTGTCAAGCAGCCAAATTGTGGAGAAGCAGAATCTGCAGATAACTTTGTCACCTCTGCCTCCTTGCACAAGTTACTCAGTGGCACGGAAGGTCAGAAGAATTTTTGCTCGCCCTAAATTGCAATCTTGTCTTCAGGATCAACAGGGTAACGTGTCATGAGGGGAAATGGTGGGAGAAAACTAACATGCATTATAGGCTAATTGTGTAGCACAGAGTGTGCCTTTCAAATCTCGGCTTTCTAACCCATCAATAAGTATGTTGATACCTCTCTACCTCGGGGGAGAGAACAGAAGCTTGAGCAAGCATTAGCTATTGGAGCTTCAACTCAAGTACTGACATGCCTGATTCTGAAATTTCTTTTTTGTTTCTCCCTAAATTGCCTCTCCAGGAATGCTGTGAATAAAAATATTGAAAGCGATTCTTTCTTTTAGATTTCTACTAGGCACCGTGAAGCATACAATTTCCCATTCTAGTGGTTTGCACAGTTTCTTGTGGATATAATTTTCACTGAACAGAGATTAAAAAATAGAGTTCCCAATTTTGCTGAAACTTTTTATAGGGTCTTCAGTGGTTTAATTTTTAGACAGGTCTTATGCCAAAAGAAGCAAAAGCATCACCAGAGATGTTACTGGGCTAAAGGAATTCATTTGAGTGCATCGATGTCACCAAAGCCCTCCAGGCTCTAATGGGTATCCTGGGCCGAGAACCACTGTTCTCCATAAATGTAAATGCATCTGTCTACCTCATTATGTCTGCTCATGCAACTCCGCACTGGCATTGCATACTGAAATACGTTCATGCATCCAATAATGTACTTATTAATGTCTATTCTATACCAAGCATCGTTGTAGATGTGTAAGACACATGAATAAATAAAAGAAACATACATCACAAAAAAGAAAGGAGCTTGAAGCAAGAAAGTAAGGGTTTATTAGTTGAGAAAGTGGCCCAGGCCAGGAGACGCAGGTGAACTAATGCTAAAAAACCTGGCTCCAGATGGTTTGCAGGGATTGGGTTGCTTAGGTTGCATCAATCATGATGACTAAGGGAGTAAGGGTCATAGTAAGGGTCGTGGTCTCTACTGATCAGTTGGTGCTAGGGTACAGGTAGCTGATTGTTGCTTCTGATCCTGAAACAGCCTTGGCGTGGCTTTGTCTAGTATCACAAGGACATGGTAGGTGGGCTTGTTCTGGAGCTGAAACAGAACTGAGGCCTAGATGTAATCTCTAGTTTGACTGAAATTCTGGATGTGTGGTCAAGAGACTGAGGCTTTGTTCCTAAGATTATGTGATGCTCACCAGAACCTCACTGTTTTGAGGGCTTAATGATTCAGAAAGTAGACATGTAAAGGAGAGAGAGGCAGGTGAGTGAGGGTACTGGAGAAGGCCACTTTGACTCAAAAGAGAAGAAAGAAGAAAAGTTTACATGAATGAAGTTTCTATGCGGTTGCCGAGAGAACCCCTTGTAATCGTCCTCCGAACAGCGGGGTAGTCGTTTGTGACTTGGGATGACTTGGCTTCTGCGTGTGTGTGTCCATGTGGGATGGCAGGGGTGCACTGTGGGTGGTAGATGCTTTAAAGTAGGGAAGTGGACTCAAATTTTTAGATGCCTTTGGCAGTCATTTTGAAGTTGCCAAAATCCATTCTGTCTGCGACTTATGAAAATGAAGTGAAATCACAAAGCATCTATTGATTCAGACACGTTTCTTTTCACATTTTGCAGCCATTCATTCCACAGCCTTCTAAAGGACTTCGAAAAATAGAGGAAATAATGAAACAAAACAAAACAAAATTTCACCATGTCTGACAAAGCTGTTGCAAAGCTAGTTCTCTGTAAACAGCTTGTCCTCTCCCTTTTAGCAACACACTTTTGCACCAGCTGGTTGTTGCTAATTTCCCTCCAGCGTCTTGGAATAGCTCTTTTCCTTGAAGCTAATGTCTCAGCCTTTGCAGGTGACTCCCTGAGTCTGGGATTCCTAAAGAAGGTGTTAGTTCTCCTCAGGGTTCTGTGTTCGCCTGTGCCTGTTGTTTAACTCTTAAACAAATTTAGACTTCATGGCTAACCTTTGAGTGGGGAAGCCCCCAGAGACTCACATTGCCTGTGGGTTCGGGTGACCTTTGGGGGTGAGACTGATGGCCTGTCAGCGTGGATACATCTTGAATCCCTCGCTTTTATCATGCATCTAGGCACGCGATGAAATTGACTTTTTGGCAGGACCGTTTGAAGCCTGAGTACCCTGCCACCTACTACCTTTCTCTGAGCAGGGACACGTTTTAATGGAGAAACTGACTTTGTGACCATTTAGATGTACATTTTATCAACCATAACACAGCACATTTCTCTTGGACTATTTGCATTTCATTTTCACAAGGGTCCTTGCCAGGTGGATGCTCACAGGTGTTCTTTAAAAGCAATGTAAAAGAAGCTCCGAAATCTTACCCAATTGCCACCATCACGTGGTTTATAGGAGTAAAACCTCAATTTAAATCTGAATTGTGAAACTCAAGAGCAAAATTTTCTTCCAAATGGACAATAATGTCCGCACCTCTATTGTAATAAATCTCATTAAATCTGATATACTCGCTGTTCCTTTGAACCTATTTTCATAGCTTTTGGACCATGTCTTCTTTTTATCTTCCCTTATCATTGACAGGACTTTAATTTTGCACCATATATATACATATATATTTCTGTATTAATTATATATATTATAATGTACATATATCTTTTATTTTACACTTTAATTTCTGTTTTGGTATTATCAACAGACTCCTTCAATTTGAGAAGCCTTGTTTAGGAAATGAGGAACTCAGAGCCACCTATTTATGGTGCCTTTTGTAGATATCAATATCTTTTAATAACTTCTTTGCATGCATTGCATTCACTCCCTCCTCACAACACCTAATAAATTAGCCACTGGTGTTATCCTGTTTTAAAGGAGGAGGGAAGATTTAAATAATTTGGAAAAGGTGACAGAGCTAATAAGGTCACATTTAGACTGCTGTCTTGCATGCCCAGTGAAAACAGCTCCTCCTCCGATGGTGTTTGAGAAAGAATTGAGAAGCCTTAGAGGAGAGCTGTTTTGGTTTCTTAATATCTTCATGCAAAGCCAGTGAGAGCTACAGATTCTTTGATAATCAACATTCCACCACTTTAACTCCCTTCGTGTCACTCTGTGCCTTTCAGCCACGTGCCGCAAACATTTCCTGGGCACTCAAGTGCTGGAGAATGTGGCATTTCATGCTTCACGCCTATTAGCATCTCATTCCAACCTCCCAGCACTTGGCTGAGCTGATGAGCAATGCTCTCAAAGTCTTCATTTTCCTCATCTATAGAGGGAGACGATAAGGAAGCTCCCCAACGATGCACAGTTAATACACAGTGAAGCTGGAAGGCAAACCCAGTTCTGCCCGATGTCAGAGCATCTGCTCTTTACCGTTATGCTAAGCTGTTTATGTCATGTGTCTCTTTCTGTCTACTTAGGGTCTCCCCTCCACAGGCTTTGGTAACTTAATGCTCTTCTTTAGTTGATACCATCCTTGATTCTTTAGTTGATACCATCCTTGATTCTATTTTTCTCGCTTCTCACCTCACTCTTAAGTTACTTTGAGAATCAGATCAGGCATTTACTTCTATAAAATCAACCCTCTCTGATGTTTAGCCCATGGGCTCTGTAATACTCCCAATAATATAATTTTATTTGTATAGTCTTATTCATTGTCCTACCATCTCCATTAGACTATAAGATTGGAGAAAAGGGGCTGTGTCTCAATTATATTGTGATTTCTACAAACCCAGTACAGTACATGGAAAATAGAATAAGCACTCATTCAGTACACATCTGTTGAGTGCCTTGTCTGTCTGAATCAATCCAGTTCTCACCCAGACGTAGTAACAGATTATCTGGTATTCATGTGAGCAACTCGTGTTGACTCAGAGTAGAAGGCTACTCTATCAAAACTCTGTACCATTTTGACATGAAATTGATCTGCAAACACCTATCCTGAATCCCAAACTAATCTAAAGGACGGAACATATCCTCTGAATGTTATCTTCCTGAAGTGTCTAGAATCTAGATGACAGAAATTCGTTTGCTACCTCCATGGTTGTCTCCATCACACGGCACCTCGTACTGGTGACGTGCTCTTGTAGCTGCTGCAGTGCAGTCTCACTGAATGAGACAGCGAAGTCCTCCCATGAAGCTCCCATTCTAGTATTTTAGGTTGGGGGGTAAGAAAGTAAACAAGGTGAGGCACAGGGATGTAATATAGAATGACTGGATGATTGCTTTGGTTTGGATTGTCTGGGAAATCTTATCTGAATAGGGGATTTTTAAGCTAAGACATGAATCAGCCCTGGAGAGAGAAGAGTAATTAATGCCAAACCTTCAGTAGGAACAAGGTGAACTTGTTAGAGGAAGAGAAAGATATGTAGACTGGCTAAGGGAGTGGTGAGCTAGGAGGAGAGAGTGGTATGAGATGAACTTGGAGAAAGACCAAGGTCAGGTAACAGGCTCCCCAGGATGGAGATAAGGAGTTCAGCTGGTTTTCTAAATGAGATGGGTGAGTGTTGATGGTGCAACACCATGTATGTTGTTGTTTGTTCAAAATGAGCACAAGGGCTATGCTGTGTAGAATGGACATTAGGGAGATAAGAATGGAAGAGGGGAGACTATCTGGGGGACTCTTGAGTGACCCACTCAAGGGATGGCATTTCATTGACTTGAGGATGTGGGTCGTAATGGAGATGAGAAAACAGGCTAGTTCAGGGATATCGTTTAGAAGATGAGCAAACACTTCTTTCTCTTTGGATGTAGGGCTTCTGAGAAGAGGGGCTCAAGGGGGACTTGTGGGTTCTTGCTTTGGACAATTGGGTTAATGGTATTACCACCTAGTAAATGAGGGGCAGGTTGTAGGTAAGAGAATTCAAGGCGTTGAAAGTTCTGGTTAGGTCACATTAGCAGTGAGGCTCCTTAGAAATATCCACGTGGGAATGTTAAACACAACGTTGGATGTGTGAGTATTGGGTCTAGAGAAAGATCATTCATTAAACGAGCACTTTCTGGGTCATTGCCTTTGAAGATAAGATGAGACCACCTAAGGAGGGTGTGTACCTACATGAGAAGATTAACAACACTGGCAGAAACGGTGCTTTTGAAAAGGAGGACGTGTCAGCAAAGGAGATGTGTGGGAGCCGGAAAAGTGAAGTAGTCTGGGCACCAAGAAAGAAAAAGTGTTTCAAGGAGAATAGGACCCTTTGTTTTAATTGCTCTTATCATTATTTTAATTAAAATCACTTTGGGTCAGAGCAGGAGCTGCTTGGAGGCACTCTTGGAAGAAATCTTAACTTTCCAAAAAAAGAAAAGAATTAATAAAAGGTATTAGCCATATTTCTAAGTCACCTCTCTGGGAATTTCACCATACAACCCAAACTGTTTCTTCCGTCTGCGCATGAATAAAATAAGAACGAAAGATGAATGCAGTCTGCCTCAGCTGCTTATTTTTCTTGTAGGTTATGACATAAATATTTGAAAACAGTGTCGCATTACTGTAAAATTACTATATATTTTTCTTTGCCAAGGTCAACATGATTGAATTCTTTGTGCCTTTAAAAGGATACAAGATTAATATACTTACTTGTGATGCCCATTATTTTCCAACATTTTCTCATTATTAGTGTTACTGCTTTTATTATTTTTATGGTCGTTGTTTTGCATGTGTTTCTCTTGTCCTTAAGATCTGAGACTCCTTAAAGCTTCCATTTGTAATTCTGGAAAGGTAGACAAAGACGGGGCAGAGGGCACCTCTGGGTGTGCTCCATGTGACATCTTTTTGCCAAGAAGTTGATGTTGAACCAGCTGTGGTTATTAGACCCACACAAACGTTAGGGATTCCAGCCTCTGTTCTGGGCCTCTTTTATAAGATAAAACAACCCATTAGCATAGCTCTCGCCTTGCACAGCAAGGATGAAAACTCTGGCCCTGTTGAGGAGCACACATACTCAGAAGCCAATTCAAGCCAGTAATGAGATCTTTACTGTGCAAATAAATATTAGATGGTGTCAGGAGCACAGTGTGACTGATCCTGCGGTGACTTATTTAAGTGGCGGTGCACCCTTGGACAGGAGAAAGATGTAACAGGAGATAAGAATTAGGTGTCTTATTTTGAATACATTCTTCATTTATGTAAAAAAAAACAACAACTCCTATGAATTGTCCAGGAAATAGAACTTTTGTTTTCTTTCTGGCGCTTAGAATGTGTGATGTGTTAAAAATAGTGAATTAGCAAGAAGCTATGCCAAACAAGAGAATACATCTCTTTTATTTCCGTTTGGAAGAGAGGATTTGTGAGCCGGACTCTGGGTTGAATCTTGCTGCCCTCACAGCCTCTGTGTGCTCCTTGCACAAGTTCCTCAAATTCTTCTGGGTCTCAGCTTCTTATCTATGCAATGTGACAACTCATGTTTATGTCCCTGGAAATGGCAGATATTTTGTTAGTGACAGGGATTTACGACATTGTTTTACGTCTTTCTTCAAACTGCTACACCTTTAGCCTTTTTCTGTAACTTTATATGTAGCAGGAGAGGCAGGTCTATTTGCATAGCCCATCATTTTCAGATTATGGTAGGGCTTGGTATTTAGCTTTTTGGTATGAAAGTCAATTACAAATGATTTATTAGCTACTAGGAAAGAGCAATATAAATAGTAAACTTGAAGGTTATAGATAAATTATGTTTTTAATTGGAATGCTAATAAATTATAATGTCACATTATGAAATAAGTAGCTGGATACTTCAAACATCAGAGTAAAAGTCACCTGATGAAAATTTACCCAATGATGGCATAAATTAAATGTAGCTGTCAGAATAATATCTGCAAAGGAGGAAAAATCATGCTTCCCCATCTCCAAAGACAGTTTATTTGAATTTAGAATAATGTCTACAGATCTATACCTTAATAAATCTGGAAGGCCCAGAAATCATTTTTTTTTTTCTGATTAGCTAACACTAAACTTTTTCCCCAAAACTGTTTTCTTTTCTCCTTCAGTTGGGGAAGCCATATTTTGTTGGCAGACATTTCCTGAATTGACATTTGTGACTTCACTGTTATTAGAAACAAGTTAAATTGTTATGATAAATGGAAACATTTCTTTAACCCTTCATCTTTCTGGATTCAGTATCAATCCAACATCTTGAAGCAAGATTCCAAAGAGCACTGGACAGAGAGTATCACCTATAAGAAGAAAGAAACTCAGATTCTGAGTGACACATCAGTCCTCAACCTGCAGGAGATCTTGGTTGATTTTCTCCCCTTCCTTGGCTTTCTTTTTTCTAAATGACAGAGGAAATGTTTATGAGATAGTGTAATGACTGCCATTGACTAAATGCCCACCCAAGAGCTGGCACGATGCTAAATATTTCGCATATACCATCTCATTCAGTCTTCACGAACAGCCCCAGGTGATCTGAACTAGCAATAGCCTGTTGCCAGGTGAGCAAATGGCTTTAGGTCACACAGTGGTACACAGATATTGAGACCAACACACAAGCAACCTACTGTGTGCTTCCTCTCAATTCAGTAGTACTGCCTTCAGCATGAAAATACCTTGGGGATGAAAAGTCCTTGGAGGTGATGCTCTTTGGACACTTGAGTGATTTTGCTCACCTGTGACTGTCAAAAAGAGATTACCAGGCAAATGCGTTTCATGGTGCTATTCCCGGTTTAACGATGGATTGGCCATTACTTTATATTTTAATAGTACTCCTCATGTGTATTGTTTACTAACACCGACATTGAGGAGGTTTCTTTGCAACTCTTAGAGGCGTGGCCAAGGCACAGGGCCTCTGGTTCTGTAAAGCAAAGCAAAACAGCAGGGATCTGTATCTGTGTCCCACAGATACCAACAGAAGTGGTGGTGGAGGTGGGGAAGGAGGGCACCTCATTAATATCTCACTGCAAGGAGTAAATACTTCCAATTTTATGGTATTCTTCTCCATGAATGAACTAACTAGTTCCATTCTGAAATGATTGGTATGAACATGAAAATCATGTGTATTGTAAAATAAGTGCCATTTAGGGTAACTGAGCAATTAATCCATTCCTCATCAACTTGTCTACAGCTACTGATGTAGTACATGGATGTGTGCTTCATCAGGCATCCGTGAGATACACACTCAATGAAACCCTTTCACATGTGTTCAGGGAACTAACATAAAGCTCCACTACTTTATCTCTGAGGTGTTGCAGTTTTCCAGAGTACCCATGATATACAGAATTGTACCATTTGTCATTATTCGACCACGTTAATTCTATTATGTTTAATAATACTTAGTACTTACAGGGTATCATCTCCTTTCAAATGGAAATGTTAACTGCTGTAATTTCTCCTGCCAACATTTCTCCATCCTACAAATAGAAATAGAAATAAAGCAATTAGAGACAAGTGTCCCCTTGATAAAAGGAAGCACAGTTAGGTATTGAGCCTCTGACTCGGGACTCTTGGGTTCAGTGAGTGTCTGTAAGAGATTTTTTTCTTTCGGGAAGGAAGCAGTTCACGTCACAGAAATGGCAGCTTATCCCTAATGCTCGGTTCGGTGAGAAAAGATATCTTGCTTCTGTACAGGTATTGTGGACAAAGTGCTACCTTTATGGAGATTTGACAATGACAGTGTAGACTCCTCTCCACCCTGAACTGCTGTGATTTTTTTTTTAATTCTTGAAAAATGTGGCTATAAGGTGTCCACTATTGGCTGTCTTCTCTGGCTTCTGTGGCTTTTCCAAGGTCTGCAGAAAGGTGTGTGTAGTGAGGTGTTGGGGGTGGGTGGGGGGATCAGATGTGGAAGCAGCAGGTAGTAAACAGAAAGATGGTTTTTTTGGTGGCTGATGTCCACCTTTAAGACTCATCATCTCTCAGTTGAACTGAATCTCAAATTGGTCAGTTTGACTCTTTCTAAACCTTGAACCTGAGCACGTCCTATTGTCCTTCCATGGTTTCCTTTTGCCCTCAGGAACAAATAAAAGTTCTTTTCCATAGCACAAAACATGCCACAATCAATAACTTCTTCTTGTTCCCCAAGTCTTTGAGGACTATACATCCAGGAACATGTTTTCGAGTTCACGTGTGTAAACATGCCAGCTAAAACTACACATTTCATGGAAGCAATAATTGTACTTCGAAAATCACTGCTTTGTAGAAAAGCAGCGTAACAATGGTTTCATTTCCAGTAAACATTACAATCACCCAACAGGCTTCAAAAGTACTAATTCCTGGGTGCCACCCCAATCCACACATTCTGAATATGGAGAAGTGGCCCAGGGCATTGGCATGGTACAAAGTCTCCTGGAGAAGGTGGCCTCAGTTTGCACTCAAATTTTAAAGGCACTTTGAAATAATGCAACATTGTAATAGAAGATAGCAGTAGTAGTTAAGAGCAAGAGCTAGCGGATTAAACAACCCTGAAGTTCTTAATGTGTTCCTAAATGAATTGTTTAAATTAAAAACAAACAAACAAACCTATTTATTTTATTTTTAGAGAGAGAGACGGGAAGAAGAAAAAGAGGGTGAGAAACATCCATGTGTGGTTGCCTCTTGTGTGTCCCCTACTGGGAACTCAGCCTGCAACTCAGGCATGTGCCCTGACTGGGAATTGAATTTGTGACCTTTTGCTTTGCAGGCCTGTGCTCAATCCACTGAGCTTACACCAGCCACGGTTAAATGGTTTTTTAATTCAATATTTATTTAGAGACAGAGCAGGACTTTGGAAATGAAGGACCCCTGGTGGCAGGCCTCAGGTTTGTCTCTGAGCAGTTAAGCTCTGGACTCCCCTCTAGCCCACCCCACTTCGCAAGACAATAGCCTTCAAATTAACGTGACCCGTCTTCCTTAAATACCAGCCAGAGCCACAATCCATTCATACTTGAACTTGCCTGTTTGGGAGGCAGTCACCGTTCCCACTCTAAATGGTTCCTCAAATTATTCTCACCAGCCACACAATCCTCTCCCCAATAGACTTGTGAGAAATCTAGTGTTTTCCATCTTGTTAAAAAAGTCAGTGATGTTTTGGCAAAACGAATGTAGCAGCCCCAGATGTGAGAAGAAAATAAGGCAATGGTATATAGCACAGTGTTTGACAGTGTCCAATGTTCCATACATGTTGGCAGTTATTATTTCCATTTTCAGCACTAAATAACTTTTTACCTGAATGCCTCATAACTCCATGATTCTCTCCTTACTTATAATTTCTGAAGTGCCATTTGCTTCTCTTACCAGGGAAATATACAAAGTAAGAGCTGACATACTTCATGTACTTACAATGTAATGGATGTGGCCTTAAGTCCTTTGTATATATTTAGCTTCTTAATGATTATTATTTACTTTAATCACCATCTGAGGATATATCCATTAACTCCAGAGAGAGAGAGAGAGAGGGAGAGAGAGAGAGAAAGGTAGAGAGAAAGGGAGGGAAGGGAAGAGAGAGAGAGAGAAATATTGATATGAGAGAGAAAAACAGATCGGTTGCCTCTCATACACGCCCCAACATGGGATCCAACCTGCAACCTAGGCATGTGCCCTGACTGGGAATCAAACCCATGACATTTCCGTTTATGAAATGATGCTCCTCCAACCGACTAAGCCACACCAGCCAGTGCATATTTAGCTTCTTTAAATCTTATACCTACGATGTAAGCTTTAATATTACCCCCATTCTAGAGCTAAAGGCACTGAGTCACTCAGAGGACATATCCCTTTTGTAGGATGCAGCTGCTATGTGGTGGTCCTAGGATTTGAACTCAGGAAGTGTGATTCCAGAGCTTGTGCTGAGAACTGTCACAAAACGGGTGGTGTCACCCTCCTGAGGTCTAACTTTCAAGTGTTATCACTGTATGAATCATCAAAGACACATTCTTCCTCGAAAGAAGAGCTATTTTATTCCCTATCTTCTATACAGAGATAAAAATGTGTCTATAACGCTATTTAACAGAAGCTGTCCAAGAACCCCAGAATTGTATTATGGATGCTGGGCCCCTTGTAGTACAGACTTCCCCCACCAGGTGGGTTCTAGGAAGCCATTTGTACCTGTGTACCAGCTGGCATGGTCTGGAGGGGCTGCCTTCAGCTTCAGTGAATTTTTCTGAAGACCCTTTCAATGCGTTTGCCCATTCCATGGTGGGTGATTCGCGAGCACACCTGCCCACCTGTTCTGAGTGTTTAGCAGTTTTTGACCAAACACAGCATGACCCCTGTGCCCCACCCGCTCTACTTACCCAATCTTGCCCTAAGCAACTTTTTTTTTGTTTCCCTGATAAAAAAAGTCCTCAAAGGAAAATGTTTTGCCAGTGTGGAAGAGGTGAAACAAAAAAATACGAAAGCACTAAAAGGCATCAAAGTTGATGAGTTCAAAAACTGTTTTGAGCAAGTGGAAAAAAACACCTTGATAGGTGTACTGCATCAAATGGAGAGCACTTTGAAGATGACTGGAGTTTAAACATGTAAGAATAAATACATAGTTTTTTATAAATAAATTCCGTTTCTTTTTCCCCTTGGGTCCCCCCTCGTACTTCATGCATTCATCTTTCAAAGAGCACTTAGTCCCTCGGAGGAGTACAGATGTGTCTTATTTACTTCTGCGTCTTTGGTCCACAGTAAAGAGTCTGACACACACTGGGCGCTCAATGGATGGTAACAATAGAACCAAAGAGAAAAATGAATAGTGGAACTCATAGGAACTAGTGATAGGAAGGAAATTACATCCATGTCTAAGAAATATGAGTTGTATTTTTTTTCCTGTCCCATCAAAGGTATCCCATCAGGGGGAGGATGAAGGAAATTTAAATGTCTGTTTCCATGCTTGAGGCTACATTGCTGAAGTCTAGGAACAGCTCTAGAAATACAGGGTGGGGCAAAAGCATGTTTACAGTTGTGAGCGCACAAATCAGTGTATTCTTGTATTGTCATTCATCAGTTTTTTTTCACCCTAACGGCGGCAAATCTACTTTTGCCCCACCTTGTATGTTTTTCAGTGACATGCCACTGTCATACATCGCTACTAAAGTTTTCCACTCAGAACTCATCCATGTAAATCTGCATTTGGGTCTAATGGACATTTAATGAAAATGTGTCGGTTAATTCATTTCACAAGAAATACTGTGATGGCTGTATTTTTCTAGTTCAGCACCATCCATAAACATCTTAAAGCTCGCTCATGCATTCCAAATAGGATAACTACCTCCCACTTTTTCATTCATCAGCTTGTCTGAGGCATACAGCCTGCAACGGCTCTGCTTTTGACTCTTCCACGGTTACCCTGAAAAATGTTAGAGCATTCTCATCAATAATATCATCTACTGCCCCATCCATACATAATCATGTACTTCCTTCTAGAGGCGGCCTTCCCTGTGGCCACAGGTTTTATGCAAAAGATGGCAGGATAGTTCATATTAATGTTAACAAATTCAAAATATTTCCAGCAGGCTATGCTCTCAGCACAGTTTGCTATCCGGACTGCTGACTTCAGACTTGGCACGGGATCTCACTTTGGGGCCATGTCCTGACGTTGCAATTATTGCACGGGGAGCTGAAGCTCACATTTTTATCCTTGCAAAGCTTCAGGTGACAATCAGACTTAAATTCTCTGATTTTAGTGCTTGTGATCACCTGGTAATTCTGCGGGCGTGTCTCGAATACCGATAAGATGCTAAGTCTTGTGTTCAGTTCTAGGGATACAAAGATTAGTGGGATGTGGTAGGGATTTGAGGTTCATCAAGGGGAGGGGAAGGAACATGGTACTCAGATGAAATAATCATAACTGCAGCGCCCATGCATCAATTGCTATATACCAGATGCCTACCTCTCCGAGTTCTATTATTTGACTTTATACAGGGGCCGGCAGAAGTAACGCCTGCGTGAGTGTGGTTGGTGGGATAATAATATAGGTATACTCATTTATAGTCTTAATTTGAGCATTTCACCTAAAACGTCACGTGGTGGTGTCTTGAGTGTGATATTGTTATGTCACAGATTTACCTGCTTATGATTGGGTGACAAAACAAAGGGCTTTATTTGTGCTGGACCCTGTATTTTCCCATCTGAAAAGCTGGTAGAAAAAGTAAATTGTTTAAAGTTAAGTGAATAATATAAGCACCAAATCACACATTGGTGATCTACAACCCTTATTCTTAAATGAGTGGATATAAAAGAGCCCAGTGTCCTTCCTCCATCCTAACTTTTGCTTTCCTTTATTGCTATCCCTCAATTTATGCTATTAATAGTATGAAGTCACAACTTCCTTAAGGGACGGGAGAATCCCTCTGCCGTAAGCAGTGAGCAAAGACTTGAAGGATAGATGGGAGCCTGTTTAGATTTCCACCTGCCTCTCATATGTCCCGTCTCCACTTCCTTTCTGAAACACGCTGCTCCCCACCTCCACTTCACAGGCTGGGGGATGGGGTGGGGCGGGGCTGGGGTATTTATTCAGCAGTCAGGACCTTCAGGAGATAGAGTTTTGGGACAGGCAGTTTAATGGACATCACTCCGTGCTCCTGGGAGGTGTTGGTGGAGGCAACTTATTCATTCTGGCTCCACCTTTTTAGTTCGAGCCCTACCAAACACCAAGGCTCTGCTGTTGACCCCGCCTGAGGACAGTAGAGTGTTTCTGCCCGGACGTAAGCAATAGTGTCTCTGCAGTCACAGGTGTGGATGCCTTAGCTGCCCTCTCTCCATTCAGAGAAAAATAAATCCATACGTTCCAAAATGGTTCTCTCTGTGCCACTTAAAATTAATTTGCGTCTCTCCTTTTGGGAAATGCAGAACTAATGGAAAATAGACTCAACCATCTGAGAACCTAAGAGTAGCAGAAGATTTCCTGGAATGTCGTCCCTTTTGCCAATGTAAAACAACTAAACACAGACCCAGGCAGATCAAGTTCAGTAACGTGTCCGCTAATATTTCCTGCCGGTAAATAGTTCTTAAATTTCCCTGCGCCTCATCATTTTGCGATCGCCACCATAAAGCCACATTTCTTTCCTTGTTTGCCTGGTTTATCTCACTGTGTACTTTTTAAAATGTGTATACTTAATTTTTAAAAATGTCTTTGCTGAGCTCGAAATCACACCCTTTCAATCAGTTTTCCACATTGTAGTTGGAGTGATATTTTAAAAACACGTATCTGGACGTGTAATTCTTCTGCTCTAAATCCTTCGTTAATTTCTTCAAACCCCTCTGGGTAAAAGTCTAGTGTCCCTCGTATTACCTGCAAGATGCCCACAAGCCTGCAAATACCACTGCCTGCAAATTCAGCCTCTCCTCTGAAACTCTCCTCATTATCCTCTGTTCCTCAAATACCTTGGACTGTTTCTGGTTTCTCAAAATTCTTCATCTAATATTGGTCCCTTTAGCTTGGTACACAGAAGGGTTGGTTACAGAGAAAAAGAGCTTTGGACCTGGATTCAAATTGGGCTGTGCAATTTCTCTGTGTCTAGATGGCTGGACATTCCCAACAGAGACGAGGAGGGCTCTTTCTCTGGGGACTGTAGGAAAGAAGAAAACAACCTCCCCGGTAAATGTAACTGTCTTGCCACTGCCCCTCATTTTTACTTCCAAAGAGTGGATTCCTGCCTTGCCATTCAAAGTATGTCCCATGGGCTCTGTGGCTTCCAGCACCATGCCACCTGAGAGCTTTTTAGAATCTCAGGTCCCGTCATATACCTGCTGAATCAAAATTGCATTTTAATGAGGTTCCCCGGGTAACATGGGTACACACTGGCATCTTTTTTTTTTTTGTTTTTCCCTAGAGCTGGTTGTATTTTTTAAACTACTGTGTTTTCTGTTGTGGAGTTTAAATCAAGCCATCAGGTCAGGTAGAATGTGTGTCCCTGAGGGCAGGGGACATCTATGACTTACTCATTATTGCACCCCATTACACTGAATGACAGTCTAAAAAAAAGGGTAGAGGGGCCCAGACATAAGTCAGCACACAGTTGCTACCACTCTGAAGCTACGGTCATATCCTAATCCTTCTAGCTCTGGGTCGTTACATAGACTGGTATAATATCCAAGGCTTTGTATAGGTCAAAACTCCAATAACCCCAGATTAATTTTCCACAGGGCAAATATATACTTCTGTGTGGAGAATATTTGGGGAAACACAAACTCAGCCCAGATATATTTTGGAGGATATAAATCCAAAAGCTTTGAATTGCATTTTTGTTTTAATAATGATTTATTATTTTTGTGTGTTTAACGTTGTCTCTAATAGGTCCCAGAGAGCTCTCTTCTAAATTAATAATATGATATGTCATGGAGATTTTCATACTTTCTCATTATATTTTATAACATCTCATTTCTAATCCCGTTATTGATTAGATGTGTGTGTGTGTGTGTGTTCATAAAACCCAGGACCACACATTTAATACAATTGGTTTTTAAAAGAATCTCATAAATGTAGGTTATATTTTTATGCTATTTTTGTTTAACATTTACCACTGTTGCAGGCAGCAAATCCCTCACGAGCTTTCTGATGGACGTAAATGACATTGTGGCTCACAGTTCCTGACAGTGGGTGTGGGTGTTTCTAGTATCCAGACAAAGTAGCACAGCCGTGAGGCCAGGGTCCAGTACAGCTATGCTTCACTGAGATAGCGTTCTGTGTAGCCAGGTGGCTCCTCATTGGCCCTGGCCGAGTAGCTCAGGAGAGCCTCATCCCGGTGCGCCAAGGTTGCAGGTATGATCCCTGATCAGGACAGATACAAGAATTGACCGATGAGCATATAAATAAGTGATAAGGGCAACAACAATTTGATGTCTCTCTCTCTCTCTCTCTTCCTTTTTGTCTCTAAAATCAATAAATGAAAGTGAAAAGAAAAAGTTCTTATTATTTCAACTTTTTTTCATTTTAAATGAGACATTATAGATCTATTATTTATATCTCACCATTTCGAATTGGTATAATCAAGTGCACAGGGAAAAAAAAACATGCTCCGATAAATAGCGTCTTTGATGTGCTGTGACTACTCAAGTCATGTTATGAGGAATAACATCAGGAATTTTACTGAGGGTGACATTTAGGGCTTTTTGTTTTGTGTTCTTGCCTTTAAATACCTAGAGACCACTTTTCTTAACTAGAAAAAATTGTAGCTAGGAAACTCCTAATGGTCCGTGGAGAAAGGAATGGCAGAGTACAGACTCTTGCTTTAGTTGCTATTTTACCAGGATCAGGAAAGGGTTTATGGTTTATTTTTATGGAATAAAAGGTTCACTCAGTTCTCAATACACATTCTAAGCCCAAAGCAAGTGTCTCCTCTGGTCTGTGAGTGATGAATCCAGATTTCTGAAGGTCAAAGCAAGGTTGTAAACTTACATTCCTTTTGCCATGAAGAATTAAGCTCATTTCAAACACTTTTCAAGGGTGCATTGGCCAATAAGCTAATTGTCGTCTAAGCAAAGGCCAGTGACTTAATGTGCCGATTACAAAGAATTTTAGTCCTGCTATCAAATTGACCACGTGTTTAGCCACAGTTGGCTAACTTTCATCTAAAGATAATATACATTTGAATGCAATCCAATTGTATTTCACATTTTAAAAATACATGTATATATGTACAAGCATGTATTTTTTTTTCTCTAATTTTAGCTAATTCAAACAGGACTCCCCTGGGCAATTATTCCACAATAATACAATTTTTTACTTTCACTCTACTTCTTTTTTTCTTTTTTCAACTTTAAGCATTGCTCTTTGCTCTTGGTTCTGCATAATGCAAATTTAACAAAGCAGTGGCTTCTACGCAGTCATTTGTAATTACCACTGTGATTGCAAAATGATTAATTATCACCCTTCAGTGTGAATACCACCCCTTGCATACTGTAGCCCTTCTTTATCCATGGTTTTCTTTTCCACGGTTTTAGTTACCTGCGGTCGAGTGTGGTCCGAGAATATTGAATGGACAACTCCGGAAGTACGCAGTTCTGTGTAGTGTGATGAAGTCTTGTGCTCTTCAGCCCCATTTCCTGCAGGACACGAATCTTCCCTTTTCCCAGATTACCCACGCCGGCTGGATATGCCCCCAGGCGCACGTCAGCAGTCATCCTAGTGATCAGTACAACTGTCGCAGCCTCCGAGTGCTTTCGTTCGAGTGAGCCTTTTCAATAAAGCCCCCCGTGTGCAAGGGTCGTGACGCTAGCAATTTGGATGTGCCAAAGAGAAGCTGTAAAGGGCTTCTTTTACAGGAAAGGTTAAAGTTCTTGACTTAATAAGGGAAGAAAAAATATCCATGGTAAGAACGAATCTTCTCTCTGTGAGAATGCCTGATTTATAAGTTAAACTCTATCATAGGTATGTATGTATAAGCAAAGGCATAGTGCAGGTAGAGTTTGGTACCATTCATGGTTCCAGGCCTCCACGGTGGGTCTTTGAACATAATCCTTGCAGAAAAGAGGGTGCTGCTGTATATTTTCTATGGAACAGATCCATAGAAGGGTTTTACAGATGTTAAACTCGCATATGATTATACTTACTGCGTTTTGGCTTTGGGCTTCATCATGTCATTAACATAAGTTTTGTATGTATTAATCTATTGATTTAATAATTGATTCCCTTCTCATTAAAATATAAGGCATACCTTTGTCTAAATATGTCCATTATCGCACTTATTGGAGAGCCCTCCTGGCAAGTTCAGGACAGTAGGTTTCTTCCCAAGACACTGAGATTCACACAGAGGAACGGCGATGTCCAGAGGAGAGAGCTGAGAATGAGAGCACCTAGCTCAGAAAATTACTGCTGTTGCGCATGGTTAAGGCGGCAGTTCTGCCGTCAGGATGGCTGGGTTGGTGTCAAGGCAACTGGATGGATCGCCACAGCCCCATGGTACACATTAGGGAACCAAGGCTCAAGGTCTTGTATGAGTTTATACATAGAAAGTACATAGCAAAGTACCTGACAACAGGTAGAATTTTTTTAAGTAAACTGTAAACTCTATCAAAGAATTATCTAGTATTTGTAGTTCAATGAATTTTTCTGCTTCTTCATAGATGTCCCCTTTCTAAATGTATCAGGTACTGTCCTAATACCAAATATGTTGGCCTTGGAGAATTTAGACAGAGAAAGGGTATTTTGACCACATGGCTTATACAACAGCACCTGTACCTTGAACACCTTCAAAAATGTCCTCACATCACTCATTTTCACAGGGTGTCTGAAATGTAGTGCTGTTTCCACTTGCTCATTTAACAGGATGCTAACCTCTCCTCTGGGTGGTTATTAGGTTCATTAATTTATAGGCTGTTGTTGGAAACAGAGAGTGGGGCCACCCAGTGGCTGGGTGTGTGCCCTCATCTCCAGGAGAGTTGGAAGAGAGCTAGCAGGAAGGAACAGAGAGGTCAAATGCACACACACAATAGATGCAATTACCCAGTCCAGCCAAGGGTATTTGGAAGCACAGGCTGTCTTATCACGTTTAGAGCTGACCAGGTTCCTTGATGAAAGAGGTAGAATTTTAAATAGAACATCTGTAGCGTGCAATTAGCATATACATGTGGTGGGCATGCATTCGAATATCTCAAAAGTGAGGTTCCCGTATTGACAGCAGCATGTTAAAGCTTGCCACAGATGAAAGTACATATTTTTTTAAAAATAAAATGAAAACCATGACAGGACTACATAAACAAGTAATAGCCTGGGACAAAGTTATGAAAATGGAAAACAAACAGGACCCAGGATGGTCCATGTTTACCGGAGGGAAGGGGGTTGGGAGAGGGAGGAGAGCGTAGAGGGGAGGGAGATTTGACTTTGGGTGGTGAACATCCAATACAATATACAGAGAAGGTATTACAGGATTGTGCACCTGAAACCTATGTCATTTTATTGATGAATGTCACCCCAATACATTCAATAAAAATGTAAAAAAGAAAATAGGAGGCAAATGGCATCATTAATTTAGCTAACACACCAAGTTGCACAGTAGAATTGCTATACCTCTGTTGTGATTCTATTTGTTAAATATAGTTTCCATAAATTTGAATACCATCAGTTTGCCACTCAGCTTGCTGGTACCCACTGTGAAGTCTAAAAGCTGATGAGCAGCACACACATTGGAGTATCCATAAGATAAACTAACTTATCTTGAGAAACTTGGTCACTGCTGCAGTGTGGGGAGTAGTCACTGTCACTGAAGCATCTTCTCTGGGCAGTGTACCAGGCAGCATTGTGGGCAGCCTCCTCGACTTGGCCATAGAATATCACAGTGAGGTGTTTCCTAGGGCTTTTAATTCCTGGCATTCCTTAATGTAGGTCACAAAAGTACAACCATTGCATGTAAAGTGCAATTCAGTGGAACTAACTCTACCAACTCTGCGGAAGGCAAGGACTCGAGGTACAGGTGACATTGCCCGTGGAGCTCAGGGATTGTACTTTAGTCTCGTATGCAGAGCAGTGATTGTCAAATATTTTTAAATAGCCTAACCCTCTTGTCAAACAGTGCCTTACATAAAAACAATTAAAGCTGATAAATTTGGAGCTTCAGCATTGTGCCGCGGGCCATGTAGGTCCATGGGGCCCCTTGTGCTCCGTCTCCAGAGGCATCTCCAGAGGCATCTCCCGAGGCATTGTCACAAACCCTGCCCCTGGCGTAGACAGAGCTGGGCCACGTGTTTATGTATAGATCATGCCAATGACTTCACATGTGCAGGTGTGTTTAATGCAAACTAAGTACAAGTAGAAATAAAACGTTCGTCAAATCAAGACCTACACCTACCATATACCTAGGCTTATGCCTACCTATACCTACACACCTACTATTGTCAGTTAACAGACATGCTTCTGCTGAATGGGTATCTCACGCTGACTCTGTGAGATACCCTTATTTCTATGGTGAGTAGAAACTGAAGCTTAGAGGAGTGAAGTTATTTGCCTACCGTTGCCTGATGTCTAAATCACAGAGCCGATGTTGGGATTGAGAACTAAGTGACTTTGAAATCCGTATTCTTTCTGCTACCTCATGAAGCACTTGACAAGTCTTAACAGTGAAGCTCTCAGACCACAGGGGATAGAGCATGCCATGCCTCCCAACGTGTCTGTTGTTTTTCCCTCTTTATCCTTGAAATTGTTATGGAAGGGATTCACGGCAGAGTTCAATGGCAGTAGTTAGCCATTTGAAATAAAAAGCACATAATATCTTAAATGAGACCTTTTGTACCCATCTTTTCCTCCCAAATGACACCATTAACTCGGCACACCCTAGATGCCAATCTCCAGCATTGCCATTACTGTTAATGAGGCTTCCGTAGGCTCACAAAGGAAATAATGGAACCTACTGAATCAAAGTTATGAATCCTTTAATAGTTCTTCCCTGCGACTGAGCACATTGCCTCCTGGTGATTCCTGTTGCATAGCCAACAATTGTTTAAAGGCTGGGTCATTCGTGGGCATGTGCTCCATCTGTCAGGTGTCACAGAAACCTAAGGACATAAAAAAGTCCTTCTACCACCTAACGGTTTTCATCTGTTTGGTGAATTCAAGAGTTGACCCTTTCGAAGAGATAAGTAACAAGGACAGAGATCAGGGTGTTAGTTTGGAAGGTGTTACAAAGACAGGAAGCAAAGCTGTCTATAAATAAATCAGAGACTTTGGAAAAGAATGTGAGTCACTGGAAACTGACGGTCTGCTGTCAGGCGTACTTGGGTTCAAACGTGTGTTCTCCTGGTTGTTATCTTGTGATTTATCTAATCTGCCAAAGGATCAGTTCTCAACCAGTATTCATTCTGATTCCTTTCTCCCATACTTACAGCATAGGTTTTTTTTCCAATTTGAGAGTCACCAACAAAGTCAGGAGAAAAATGTCATTATTTATTTGAAAGGGAGAAAAAGAATGATTGAATGATTGTAAAGAAATGCACCCCCACATCCCCCCACACAGAGGCACACACAGCTTTGGAGTCCAAGACCACAAGTGCATGCTTCTGCTTTTTATTAACTTGTGTGTCTTGGAACAGGTTACTTAACTACTGTGTGTCCCAGATTTCTTAACTAGAAAATGAGAATAACAAAAATGGCCTTGGAGTGTGAGGATGAAAGAACGCATTTAGTTAATTAGAGCAGCACATAGCACAGGGTTGTTCTGTATGTTTCTAGCTTTCTTTTTCCTCCACATCTTCTCTTTCTTTGGACTTACTCTGCTAACTTCCGACCTGTTCTGGTAAGAATCATCAGTGAAATAATAATGTTAGATGTGTTTGTTTGTTTGTTTGTTTTACTTAAAACACGTAAAGTAAAATACTTAACTAAAATAAATACTTCAGAGGTCAGATCATTTATAGGGTAAACACTTATCTCTGTGAGTCTTGATTTTAACATTTCCTGACATACATTTCCTCTAAGAAACAGCAGGTTGTGCTTTAGCAGACGAATGACCCTAGTTTAACTGCCCCTGAAGTTCATGTTCCATGGTGTTTTGAAATAAATGTGAAGTGATTCCTCTGTATTTATACACATGATGCACGAATTATTTCCTAACATGTGCAAATGGAGAAAAATTAAAATGAACAAAAGTAATATAACACCACATTATTCTCTTTCTCTAAAGCTATCCTAAAGCACAATCTCTAACAAGTAGAAATAATTATTCTCCACCAAATAGCCATTGGTTTTGGTGAAAATTGGCCCTGTGCTTTTGAGCTATTCACTATGGTCCACAATTAGACATCAATAATACGTTATGCTGTTGACCAGAATACGGAAAACCAGTGAATACCCCGATTCCCATGAGCTACTTGAAGTTGCCTTAAAACAGCAACAAAAACAATTCTTTTTGCCTTGTTATTTAATCAGCCGGGTCATGTCTGATTGGCATTTGACAATGTTGCCATCCCACGGTCTCACCTGTCTTAATTGGACACTAGCACTTTCCCCTTAAAGTAAACGTGGGTCCTTGGTCTGCCTCTGCAATTTCTCTTAAACATACATTGTAATTATGTGTGTACCTCAATGTGTGATACTATAAACATATGCTACATATTTCAATAAGAGTTCTGTCAACACGTTATTTTAGAAGTGTATTCATTAGGACTGAATAATCATGTGGCTGCTAACGCAGAGCGGCATCCTGTGCCGGGCTGATAGTTACATCACCAGCATGGCTCAGTCTCATTCTCGAAAGAAGGAATTTTCAGGGAAGGAACAATGAGCAACCCCATGGACATCGTCTCGTAAGAACGTCTTACAAATCACCCTCGGCCAGACAACTAAGAGCGCTTTATTTTCAATTGTGCTTTGGCCTGAACAGGCAAAGATGTTAAAAATAGAAGGTTGGATTTTAGTTAAGAGCTGTAGCAACTAAAATGCCTACATGCCTGGGTAAGAATATTTTTAAGTGTTTATAGCTTTTTAAAAAGTGTTTATAGCTCTTTTTAAAGAAAAATGTAGAGGCTAATAATATTCATGTATCCTGACGATATTGCTCCACCCATCACCAAGATGCTGTAGAGTGAGGAGCTCAATTTTTGACTCAGATTCTGTTTGACCTTCACATGTGCACACGATGCTGATACTGGGACTAATTATTATTTTCAGCAACTTTTGGTAGTGAGGGTGCAAGTTAGGGGTGGGGGAGGGATTTGTTATCAAATATCTCAGGTGCCTTGCATCTGGGTGCGCAGGGATCTTTGACTCAACATTGAACTCTGTAAGAACAGTCTTCTTGTTGGCTGTGAACTGGCTATGTCCTCTAACAAGAGCATCAGATGAGAACCTTTCTGCTAGGCACAGAGTTGAAGCCCTATAAATATTTGCTGACTGCGCTGCAAAACAGACTATGTAGATAAATATGAATGACTGTATTTCCATGTAAATTAAGTGCTGTAGTTTTATGGCAATGAATGCTTGAAAGTCCCTATAAAATGTTCAGAGCCTAAAATTGATTATTTCCTAATAGAAACAATCTGAACCATGTATTAAAAATGGCATTTGCCGTTATCAAATAAAACAGTCCCGTGGAGAATAATTTAGAACTTTATTTTTTTAAAGATTTTATTTATTTGTTTTTAGAGAGAGGGGAAGGGCAGGAGAAAGAGAGGGAGAGAAATGTCATTGTGTAGTTGGCTCTTGCACCTCCTGGGGACCTGGCCCACAACGCAGGCATGTGCCCTGACTGGGAATCGAACTGGTGACTCTTTGGTTCGCATGCCCGTGCTCAACCCACTGAGCTACACCAGCCAGGGCTAATTTAGAATTTTTTTAAAATCACAGAAATGAATTATTTTTCATCTCTAGGTAAGTGGTCCTCAAAGTGTGGTGGCTGCACCAAAACTTCGAGCGGCACCTGCGAACTTTCTAGAAATGCAATTGTTTGGACCCCACCCCCAAATTGATAACTAGGGTCCAGAAATCTGTGCTTTTGCTCGTGATTCTGAAAGCCATTAAGAGTACATTGCTTCAAGCATACCTATGAATGTCTGTTCTTACCTGTTTCCTCCAGCCATCTAGATAGATTGTCAAGGCTTCGTAGTAACCTGAGATAATATTTACCTGTGATTTGTGGTGAGTACCCAGCATCTCAGAAGAATTGCTTTCCTGTGCAAATTTTTAAGTTTGCTTCAAAGAAGGACATTTTGGGCAGAGAACTCGAATATGCTAGCTTTGTGCTTGTATTTGACATACAGCATTTCATTTAATATTTACAAAGTTTCAGAGAAAAGGGAGTTCATTTTCCCATTTGTAAAAAAAAAATGCCTCAAATGGAAACCAGATGAATTTTTCTTTATCCAGGTTGTACATAGAAACTTCCCAACCTAGGTTTTATGATGCTAACCCTATACTTTTTTTCCAGACCAGCAACCCATGTTTACAGTATTAAATTACATTAGTTTTAAAAATAAACTTTATTAAGGTATAGTTGTATTTAATTTAGGCAAGTGGATCTCAAAATTTTTGGTCACGGGATACCTTTATACTTTTAAAACTCATTAAGAGGTATAAATTTCTAGTCATAAAATATATCAGTCACAGGATACAATACACAGCACAGGAAATATAGTCAGCACCCTGTGAACACAGTAGAAAAGGAAAATGACTTTGACCTCCTGGATGTCCTGGAAGGGACTCGGACTCTTGGAGGTCTGTGAGCCTGGACTTTCAGACTTGCTGCTCCAGACCTTTCTGTTTCTCCCAGGGCTGCCCTCTACAGTCCTGATGAAGATGGTTCCTACAGACACAGGACAGATCTATAGCTTTGCTTGGAAGTTTTGCTCCTTGCGAGAATTTTTCTCGTACCTGACAACAAAGACTGGCCTCAAATTTAACTGCAGGTGATTAATGTTAATCACCATGACCACAGCAGCATCTCATCTAGCTCCCCAAAACCCCCTCCATTGCTCCCCAGCTGCCAGGTTACACACACCGAGACACACACAAGCACACAGGTAAATAATTTACAAAGCTGAGCTGTATCAAACTTTTATCTCAATATATGGTCACTTTCAAAGGACCCTCAATCTCACATCCAAAGATAACTGAAAAGCAATTTACTTCCTTTAATGTAATCACCCCATAATATGACGAAGTGAAATTGATACTTTTTATTGTTCGCTGAAACCTTTTAGAAACCTGGCTCCTTTCTTATATCTCTGAACATCTTTCCCATTACTGATAAATTTCCCCAAATTTCTTTTCTCTCCTCAAACACACCACAGTTGAAGATAAATATATAGCACATAAAAAAAAAAATCTCCCCTAAGTCCCACCACAAATGCTGGCCCTTTTATTGCCTCTCCTTCCGACGTCTATTATTTTTTTGTGTTAATAACTCTTGAATCTGTCATTGCAAATAAAACTAGCAAATCTGATGAACAGGAAGAAGATTAAAGGGAACATTCAATCTATTTTTAGTGGCAAAAGAGTCCACCAGGCCTAACAAAACTTTTGTTATGATCGCAGTGAGTGAAGTTGTCAATGTACTTACCCAGGATAGTTCTTTATCACAATTGCATAGAATACCAGGAGGAAGAAGTGATGTATGGTAGAGCTTTGTGCTATATTCAAAATTATATATCAAGCATCCGTTATGTACCTAATCAATGTGGTCGTATTATTAATGTTGTTCGATGTGGAGAAATATGTATTAATTTGATTTTTTTAGGAAAGGTATGAACAGATGATCATTCGAATGGATATTTCCCATTGATAGATTCTGATTTGCAAAGTGTATCTAAATAATTCTCTAGCTTGACATTGTTTTTTGTAAATCCCTCACCTCACCTCCCAACATCTGCCTCCTAGAAAGCTTTTTCTACTGCCATGGGCAGTAGTTTTCCTGCCCCCCTCTTTCCTGGCGAGGTTTCTATCATTAGGCTCCTCCCACAGGGCAGCTGGGGGATCTCTAAGTCTGAGGTGTTAATTGGGTGTTAAATCGCAGGAGATCTTTACATGCGGGAGTCTCTTTCCTGCTCTGTGCCAAAGCGATGACCACTCTTACCTTGACCTGAATTCTCACAAGATTCCTGTTAAACCGACAGGTAATGTGTGAAATAGATGCTTTCGTAACTTATTTATTTATTGCCAATATTTCTTTAGTTTAAATGTAGTTGGCATACCATAGCACATCGGTTTCAGGTGTACAGTATAATGATTCCACGTTTTCCTGCCTTACAATGTAGCCAGCACACTAGGTCTATCCCCACCTGTCCTTGTGCAAAGTGACCACAGTATTGACTGTATCCCCTGTACCTTTTCCACCCCATGCCCCCCCCCCATAACCATCAGCTTGGTCTCTGTTTCTTTGCGTCTGTTTTTGTTTTGTTTGTTTTGTGTTTTAGATTCCACATATTAGGGAAACCATATGGTATTTGTATTTCTCTGTCTAACATGGGTGGACCTAGAGGATATTATACTAAGGGAAATGAATGTGTTTTTTTTTTTTAAATCACTAAACAGGTTATAGTTTTGTGAACAGTGAAGCCTTTGATTTCAGGTGCTTTTATTCTTTTTTTTCCTCTTATGTTTTGTTTTGGCACACAACAATCAAACATGAGCTTGAGAAGCAGGTAGACTTGGATTTAGATTCTTTCTCCTTTGCTTGCTGTATGTGAGGTTGAGGAATTGCTTATATTTTAATCTTCAGCTGCTTAATCTGTAAAATGAGGAGTCTAGTATGTACCTCATAGGGTTGTTGTGATACTTCAGTGAAATAGAAAATGGAGGTATCTAGTGTAAGGAAGTTCTCAATGTGCTTAAAGGCCATATTTTCTCACAGTGCTAGAGGCTAGATGTCCACGGTCAGGGTGTCAGCAGGTTTAGCTGCTCCTGAAGCCTCTCCCCTAGGCTTGCTAATGGCTGCCTTCTCTCTGTGCCCTTGCCGTTCCCCTGTGCCCAGGTATCCATGGTGTCTCTCTGTGTGTCCAAATTTCTCTTCTTATAAGGACACCAGTCAGAGCAGATGAAGGCCCATCTTAGATTCATTTTAACATAATTATCTGTTTAGTGTCTCAGTCTCCAAATACATTAGGAGGTACTGGGGAGTTAGGACTTCAATTTATGCATTTTAAAGGGAAATGGTTCAGCTCATAATAGAGGACTTGAAAGGATGATCTTTGTTTCTGTTTGTCAATGAAACAAAATACCTATTTATTTTCACAAAGTATTACTATTATCAATAAAGCAGTCAATTTACAGACTTCCAGCAAATCCAAAAGTCTGTTCACAGTTTGAACTCAGGGCACTTCCAGCTTTCAGATCTCCCTTGAAGTTGTGTTGCTGTCGTTACGGCTGCTCTTCGGTATTTTTCTCAGCAGACTTCCAGGTTGTGCTGGCAGAATGGAACTGAAGTTGATAAATACACACTCACACACACACATTCACAGCATCGCAGGCTATGTTATTAGTACCTAATTCTGATGATCTATGGCATGCTAGGTTTCATTTGCAAATATTCACCAGAGGGATAATAATACTTGGAAGAGTAAGAGTTAAAAAAAAACTTCCACATACGTGCTATCCTTCCAACAATCTGAGATCATATTTTTGATGATGGTGTCAATGGCCTTGTTAGTATCGTTTAACAGGTGGAAACTAAAATAGGAAAACTCTAACTTGTTCACGCTCAAGTCTAATAGCTATAATGCAGAACAAATCTTCGTGTTCTCATTTACCTAAACAGAAGGATGTTTATGAATCTAGTCAGTTAGCCATCATCTCATCCACTCTTTTGTGCACCTATACATCTCAAAGAAAACAACTTACTTCCCATTCTCCTTTTTCTAAATCTGTTATCAATACATCCACCCATCCATCCACTCATTCATCCACTTACTGAGTACTCATGGCTGAAAACTGGAAAATGAGGTTATTTCTGTTAAATCTGAGCTTTGTTCATGACCCTCTGCTTTCTTTCAAGACTTGGAAGGGGACAGTTGACAATGCTCAAGGGTAGGCATGGCCAACACAGCGAAGTTATCATTATTAGGCATTTTGATCACATAAGAAAGATGATTTGCCAATGTCACATCCATTTCACAGCCCAAATTAAACTCGAGGTGTATGTATTTAACTTCAATTGCAACATTCATCCAAGTTCATAGCATTTAGATGATCCCACAGTCTCTTCATAAATACAGGATTTCAGAGAGAGTGCCTGCCTATCCACTGTGCTCTTCCCCACGGTGCTCTTGCCAGTTGTTTGGATAACAAGATGCATCCTGTCTGGCAAGTAATTATGATTACCACACCAGAAATCTGTCTCATGTTTTTACTGCCTATTAGTGCTCTGGTGAAAGTTCTTTAGAAACGTAAAGAACATGGACATGACATTCTCTTAACTCTTCCCTCTTTTTCCATGGTACAACTGAATTTTCCACTGTAAACTGACCTTTGGAAAATATCATAAATATCTGTTTTAAATGTCCACATCTGTTTAAAATCCACTTCTTTTGTTTGGGCACTAATTCTGGGTGTCTTTCTTTAGTCCCACTCACCTTGCTTACATGGTATATTACTACATTGTGTATTTGTTTGGCACAAAATATTCCCCACTCATATGTCTGTCTATCATCTATCTACCTACCGACCGACCTACCTACCTACCTATCTTATTAAGAGAGACAGAGTTTATTTTTTCCAGGAAAGTTTTAGAGAGATTGTTTTGTTGAAAATTAAACATGCATCAGTGATCTTCATATAAGAATCGCTTATAGTTTATTTTTGAACAGCCAAGGACTATGTTTGCTTTAGTGTAAGGCAGAGACTAGTACTCTGAGACAGATTAATTTATGTTTTTTTCAAAATCAATCTCTTAGTGAGAAATTCCATCATTTTTTCCAGCCTGCCCACACACCACATGTCCATCTGTTTATTCATCCGTTGATTCATAGTATTTAATATGTGGTGGAAGGACAGCTAAGAATCTCATGTAGTCAGCTGCCACTTTGTGTGTTGTTTTCCTTGTCCTTGCATTCTCCAATAAAACCATCCACCTGATCATCATCTTCCTCTTAGCAACCAGTTTATCCATCTGTCTGTCCATCCACTCCTCAGTCCACTCACCGAAGTCTCTTTCTATTAGTATTTCTTAATACTATTACTGTTTACCCGCACTCTTGCCCACACAAGCATTTATTCAATGACCTCCTACTTCTAGACTTAGTTACTAAGTAACAAGAAGCAAAAACAATCTAACATTAAGTGTTTTACAAGTTTACTTAATGAAGCTGAATCAAAAGAAATAAAAATGTCCACTACCATATCCGTTGAATAGGTGAATAAGTACCAGATATGTGATTAAGTGGCATGCCTAGTGTAAGAGTTTCAGCCCATATTGTCCCAAGATCATTTAACTCAAGAAGTGACATTCTTTTGTTTCATTGGATCTATTGGGGTGACATGGTTAACAAACTTATACAGATTCCAGGTGCACAGTTCCACATATCACCTGCACACTGTATTCTGTGTTTACGACCCCCAGTCAAGTCTCTGTCCATCACCGTTTACCCCCCATACCCTCCTTTACCTTTCCCCTTTCCCCTCTCCCCCCAGCAGTTTGACAAAGTAGGCAAAAACATACAATGGGGTAAATAAAGATTATTCAATGCATGGTTTTGGAAAATTGGACAGATACGTGCAAAAAAATGAAAACTAGACCACCATCTTACACCACACACAAGAATAAACTCAAAATGGATTCAACACATAAATGTTAGACTTAAAACCACAAAAATCCTAGAAGAAAACAGAGGCAGTAAAATCTTGGATATTTCTTGTAACAATATTGTTTTCCTGATATAGTTGGGGCAAGGGAAACAAGGGAAACACTAAACAAATGGTATTACATCAAGCTAAAAAGGTTTTTTCCAGCAAAGGAAACCATCGACCAAATGAAATGACAATCAACTGAATGGAAGAACCTAGTTGCTGATACATCTGATAAGGGTTTGATCCAAAATCAGTAAGAACTTCTAAAATTCAACACCAGAAATATTAACAATACAATAAAAAAAATGAGTGAAGGGCCTGAATAAGTGACATTCTTATTTTTAGTACAAGTCAATGTTGCGTGTTGAATTCAGACCCAGAATTCATTGTGAGGTACATATTTCTTGGAAAGCACTTCTAGGTTCGGCAGAACCCACCATTCTCAAATTCAAGCTCTACCAGAACCCAGGCATTTTTATTCGAATATCTTAGTTCCTGGAGCTATCAGACCTTTATCTATTGTCACATTTTAACTATTACAAAAACCCTGTAGTTAGGGTTGTTGAAACCTTTTACACGTAACGAAACTGAGTTTGGGGGAGGTTAAGTACATCCCTCGGTACCTTACAGTTTGTTCCAACGTGGCTCTACTTCTTATCACATGTTCATTCCAGGTCCCGTGACCTCAGCTACTACTTTGTACATTTTTGGTTGTCTTACGGAAATGCGTTGACATCCAAGCCTGTAAGATGTACTATATTAACTAGGCTGTTATCAGCACACGTAAGAAAAGATACCCAACAGAAGGGGGTCCACTGCCTTTTTTTCTTTTGTTTTCTTTTTTTTCCTTTTCTACAAGTGCTTGTTTAAATGAGGATGTCTCCACTTCAGTACTTCAAGGGAGAAAGAAAATCTGAGAATATGTAATTTAAGCATTCTTGGAGCCCTTATAAGACCATTTTTCTATAAGATGGGCAAACAAACGATTTTTCTGTGGCATCATTGTAGAATTAATCCATTTAATTCTCCTTTCTCTGAATCTTATCAACAAGGATGACTTGGCTTTGACATGCTATTTACTGTCAATACTTTGCCTTACAAAAATTAGACGAAGTCACTTTCTTGATTGCAGTCTGGCTCGGAGAGATGGATTTGCTGTGGGGTGGATGCATCACAGTGCCAACCTGAAAAGCCGTGGTTGGCACAGAAGACAGTAGCAAATTTGCCAACATCATGGATGTCAGCTGGGGAAGCCTCTTGGGAAGCAACCTGCCCTCCTCTCCTTGTCAACATTCTGTCTTTGCATTCCTGAGAGCTGACCATGCTGCCTTTTCATTCTATGTCTGCTCTAGTTCGAACTTCCACAGCATGAATCCGCTTCACGGCAAGTGTCCGCACTGTATGGTTATGTACACATGGTTTCTACATGAATATATTAAACCTCTGTTGTCATTTAGGGGCAAACTAGAGGCTTCTCCATTCTGTGGTCCTTATTTAGGGGAACAGGAGGCCCCCAGACTAACTAGTTAAGCTTTCTGGGTAGTCTTTACAGAATTATGCTAAAATGTATGGGCTCTGGAAGCTGATTTAGCAGGAGGTGTCTGGTCCTGTCATTTGTTAATTGTATGAGCTTGAGAAAGTCAATACAGTATTTACTGAACCTGAGCCTGTCATTCATGTGGCAAGGTATAGAGCATGAAGCTAGGTCCTGTGCACATATATAAACAAATTTTAATGAGCATTTACTATGTGCCAAATGTGATGCTTGTTGGAGATAGTGTTGAATAATTTACATCAAAGCCCTGCCCTTGTGGAACTTGCCATTTAAGGAAGAAACAAAAGTCATACATTTCTTTTTCTAAGCATATTTTCAGGTCTCTGCAGCCAAGAGCAGCATTGTACTTGGACTTGCTTCTGATTTTCTGTTTCTCCGGGCACTTGTCCCCATGGCCGAGTCAATCTGTTCAATACTCATATTGGCTGCTGACACAGACTGCAAAGAACCCACGTCTGAGACAGCGAGATGCTCTACATTCCTGCTGTGAAATGTTAGGAAATACATTATTTTGTGTAGCAGGTGTCATTTCAATGTGAGAGGCTCTGTTTTATTCTTTTAACCAGAGATCTTTTCTTCCTTTGCCTTTCACCTTCTAAGACACATTTGAAGGTAACATGGTTTATATGTGAATTATTTTGATAACTGTTGTTATTTCACAAAGTTATTTCTTACAGTGTGTGATGATAAAAGTAATTGCACATTCCTGTCTTGATCTTACCAGCATGTTGGAGTGTTACTATGTCTGTTTCCTAGCTTTGGTGTTATGACATAATTTGTTTCTGTGACTGATTAAGAGCAGAGTGGCTAGATGAGAGATAACTGTGCTGGAATTATCTGGGTTTTCTGGAGTAGTGTCATGCTGCAGCGTATAAAGTCACCTGACAAGCTATGTAGCCTGTTGTGACACCCTCTCCCCTCCCACCCATCTACTACCGTCATATGATGCTTTATTTAGCTCTAAGTCCACGTGAACAAGTGACTTTCTCCTTGTGGTCAAATGTGCTGATGGGACCAAACTCTTTCATGAATGGGCCATTTCAGCTCTGGTCAGTTTTCTTCATGAGAAGGACCTAAGTTCAAGTCTAACTCCTGATCCTTAGAGAAGGAGGAACTTCACATGCGTGAAAAGAACTCCTATCCTCTTGTTCTTTCTCTTTACCTGCCCTTTTACTCTGCTAGCTGCCTAAATATGTACCTGATCTGGACTGAAATCCCGTATGCTTATCACCTCAGAGGTTTAGGTCAAACACTTACAGTGCGCCAAAGTGCCTGGTGCCATCTTTGATACTGAATGGTTGTGATGTAAAGATGCCATCATTAGTCCATTCACTGACAGCCTTGTAGCTCATGGCGTAGTTTCTCACTGATGGGCACTAGATACCAAGAATATAGTGCTAAGATATAAATTCATTCAAGAGGGCTACCTGTGTTCTCCAAGGATGAGCAGATTCATTAAAATCAGACATTAGTGAGTGACAGAGGTTCATGCTGCAGTGACCCCTGGTCATCTCTTTTGGTTCCAAAAGATGATGATAATGATGATGATGATGATGATGATGATGATGATGATGATGATGATTCACTTCTGGTAACTTAGATCCTTCTCTAGAGGAAGATAGGCAACTTCAGAAACTCTCCTATGATGTCCTCTGGATAGAGTGGAACCTCAAAATAAGTTCCGATGCCAGCACTGCCAGATCTTCAGATGAGGAAGTGGTTTTCTCTCCAGTTCTCTGAATCCCATTTTTCATCACCCACTGGAGAGTAAAAGGTGCCCAGGGTGCTAATTAAATCATTTGTTGGTATTAAATAAAATAGGCATTCAGAGGAGACCTCATCTTCTCTGGGTTCTGCTGTCATAGGAGAACTTTAGGGGACCTGGGCGAGAAGAGGGGAAACCAATTTGTACTTTTTTATTTTCAGAACCGCAGGACAGAGATACGGGTGCTATTGAAGACTGGGCTGAGGTGGCAATGATATCTGAGTATTAGGTCATTGTCATCTATCATCCATCTATTATCCATCCATTACCCATCCATTTATCCATCTCTCCACTCTTTCACCCAACAGCGTTCCATCTACTGTCTCAGTTCTTACACTGGGCACTAAAGTTGAATGTGTATGTGAGGGAACTCAAGAGCTTTACACTTAGAATGGATCAGATTTTAGCTCACGGGGCCTAACTTTTCTAAAGTCTTTGCTCCCTTTCTGAAATCGTTGTTTCGAAAATCAAATGAGAACATGTTCTTTCCTTTCCTTCCTCTGCATTCACCTTACTCCATGTTTATTGTGCTTCCGAGAGTTTGACAGACCCATAACTAGGCAGGGCAAAGACAAAGGAGAAGGAGAATGCAAATGCCTCCTACCTTGACTTTTAGAGTATGAACTCATATTTTAAGTGGGCGGTATTATGCAAATATGTGGAAGATGGCGAAGGTATATAGTGCTCACGATTCAGCTCAGTTCTGTAGCATCCTGTTTTGATCCCTGAAATTGAAGCCTTTGTATAAAATTCCGGGATTGCTTATGGCGTACCAGGCACTGAGCTTCTTCAGCCAGGCCACCGTGAGTGACCAGAGGGGTCAGAGGTTCATCTGGTTGTTCATGTGACATGTTGGGTGCAGGCAGAGGTTGAGAATCAAAATCAAAGCAGCTTTGGGAATTGGAGTCTCGGTTTTCTCTGTGACCTCCTCTTTCTGTCTGATCCCAAGACCTTGGCTTACAGGCACACACTCACCACCAAGTCATCGTGAAAACAAAATTATTAGTATGTCAGGCTCCTGACCGAAGCTTTGTGTTTATGGATTGTCCTGTTGTTGCTTATTTATGATCAGAGCTAAACTGCCTCTTGGTTTCAAAATTCCCCATAATTCTACCTTGTTTTCTCTCCTTACTTCTTGCCACCTCTCTTCTCCTTTACTGGGACTCTGGGCACTTTAAACATCTTTCGTTTCTCTGACTCAACATGCCTTGTCTTATCTCTGGATAGTCATCTGCCCACCTCCCCCCCCCCACCCCCCGCCACCCCCCACTG
Organism: Macrotus californicus; assembly: GCA_007922815.1. NCBI lineage: Eukaryota > Metazoa > Chordata > Mammalia > Chiroptera > Phyllostomidae > Macrotus > Macrotus californicus. The sequence continues at coordinate 1,323 of VMDR010008289.1, read as the reverse complement.
TCACCTGGGCCTGGCATGCATTTCCTCCCTCCCGGAGATCTGGAGTTTTAATCCTTACTGCTCCCGGGAGGCTGTTTCTCCCCATCCACACTGCACTTCCTGGGTGAAGGAAACTTTGTATGCACTCTCACAGCCCCTGTCCTTTCCTCACCATCCCCTCTGGAGCATGTGCATGAATCCAGGAAACTTAGTCCAGTGTAGGTGCCGTTAGGGTTGTCTCTTGCTGAGAGTGCTTTCCTTGGAAAAGATTCCCGAAAGTCTCCGAATCTCACTCGTTTCATTGGTGAATGGGGAGGTGTGCGAGAATACCGTGATATTTATCCTTAGAAAGTGTTTAGCAAGTGATAAGCAGTCAGTATATGTAATAATAATAATAATTACCATTATTATACTTCTGACTGTTCTGTTATTTGTTTATCGCCCCCTAACTAGGGGTCTTTGAGGGCAGAGCATGCCCGTGCTTTCTATGCAGACACTCTGAGCGTGTTTACTGCATGAACAGATGGGTCTTTCTGTGTCACAGCCAGACCCAGAAGACCTCCACCCCAGGCCCATTTCCATGCAGCCTTTGTCCTGCCCTAATGAGCAGGAGCGGCCCTTGGAGAGATGGTCCCTCACACTTCTAGATGATGTACAGCGTGTGGACATTTGGTGCGTTTGAGAGTATCTTTGGCCCTGTCATTTCACAGAGAGGGTCCTGAGGTGGGATACATTGATGGGGGCAGGGCTGATTCACTGAAGGGAGCAGATTCTGACAGACCGTGTACCACGAATCCTTCTGAGGTCCAGACCCGGAGTCTTACGAGCATTTGATGCCTGTCGGTTGCTCTTCTTGCACACCCAGACTCCTTTATTTGTAATGTCAAGTTGGTTACTTGAACAAGCCATGTGCAAGTGTGTGTGTGTATATGTGTGTGTGAGAGAGAGAGATACACCAGTAATAGGAAGAAATGAAGGAATGGAGAAACACACTATTCCCTGTCTCAAGGTCACCATTGGCCCAGGGATGTGGATTTTACTGAGATTTCGCTAAAATGAATTTTTGGAAGAAAGAGGAAGCCCATAGTGTTTACTTGTTTTCTCTTTCCCTGCTTTCTCAGGAGGAAGTCTTGGGAACTTGCCTTCACTGAGGTTGCAGCTGGGCTTGTTATCACAGTGATTTCTGACACTTGTGTATGGTTGGATATGACACGAAGTACAATGACTTTCGTTACTGCGCACTTGATATGTCTGCCTCCGTTTTTCTCTTTTTCAAATAGATTATAAGTTCTTTTTAAATAGACTTCTAAAATCAATTCTTCAGGGTAGATGTTTCATCTCCAT
>VMDR010008288.1:0-37170 GCA_007922815.1 Macrotus californicus | reverse complement strand
GAATAATAACATTGTAACATTTGAAAGAGGGGGAAGAAGGGTAAGGGTGGCATGAAAGAAACCCTCATTTGCCACAGTATGAAGTCAAGGACAGTGTCTGTCAATGGTAAGGCATGACACAGCAACACAGGCCCGAACGGAAAATGTTAGCAGTGGCTGCACCGGGAGGTAGAGCTGCCCATGAAGGGTGATGGGGTGAAAGTCTGCTGCTTTTCTCCATGAACTCTTCCACAGTCTATGATTTAAAAATATTTTTTCAAGTACCACTTGGTTGTAAAAAAGAAAAATACTCAGCCACTGCTCGTTTTCCCTTACATCCCTGAATCTTTACATGATCATCCATATCCACCTCAAAAGGGGTTAAAGAAGTATGAATGACTAACACAAACGCACAATTACTCCAAGTTCTTGACTCTGAGTCACGAACAATGGAAAGCACTTACCAGCCTGCAGGCATTACTAAACTGAACTCTTCTGTTAAGGCTGGACTTGTATCTTACTCAGCTTAGCCCTCACAGCGACACTGGAATATACACTCTGATGTTCAGCAGCCTTTCCATAAATGTTTAGATATAATTTAAAAAGCAGCACAGATTACTAGATCTGTGTCCAGGTCACCTGAATACATAAAATTCATCTTCAAGGTGACAAATACAACAAATGAATAATTAGAAATAGGCTTTCTCAGAATACTGTTATACTGTCTAATTTTGACTGTGGGAATCTGAAAAGCAGTTGAATTACTAAAAGCACAAATCTTTAACATACTTTCTGAGTTTTCCTTATAGTTGGTGTCATGTCCTTAAAATAGTCAGGTTCCAGTTGTTCCAAAGAATTTTGTTGTGTTGCCACATTCCCGTTCCCTCCTTCAATCTTTACACTTGTGGGTGCATCTTCATCCCAGGAAGTCCACTCTTCAACATCTGTCTAAAGGTAATTGATCAACACTGTCAGCCATAAGGGGGGAACCTAATCAACATCTCATTCCTAGTTTATTAGAAAAATGGGCTTGCTAAAACAAGTTTTCAAATGTTTTTGACCAATAGGGAAAGACAAATTTTATTTCACATACCAAAACTACATGAAAAGTTTTAAAAAAATACTTCTACTCTGAGGTAGACATTCTGTTCTATCCATTTAAAACAAACAAACAAAAAAAGGAAATGCTCTGAAAATTGAACGGACATTAGAACTACAGCCAACAAAAGGATTGAAACTTGCAACCTAAGCCTAACCAGGTCGACTGCCTGATAAACTAAAGAATATCAACATTCTTGGTAGGATTTAAATAAGATAACAGTCTCAAACATATTCAGAATGTCACTGAAATAAACCAAAATTATTCAGCACAAAAAGAAGCAAGAAATCTCAACTCATATGGACAAAGTCAATCAAGTTATAAATGTTGGAATTATCTAAGACTTTAACATAACTATTGTAAATGTGTTCCAACAAGCAATAGCAAATGCTCTTGAAACTAGTAAGAAAAAATAGAAGATCTCAGACAAAAAAAAAGAAAAGAAGGAACCAGAAAAAAATTTATAATCAAAATATATAACAGCAACAAAAATCAAGACCCTGACTTCCAAATTAAGGATCTGCAACTCAGTTTGAAAAATATGGTTCTGGAACATTTATTCAAACTTTAAAAGAAAATTACCTGTTTTGGAACTGATGAATAATCCACTGTAGTTGGCAAAGTTATTTGGTCTCCACTTAATTTCCGTCCTCTGCCAGATCTAAAAAAAAAATGAAATAATTTATTTCAAGAACTATCAAAGGAAGCATAGGTAAAAACACTGTGGACAGTAACTGAAGGCTTATAATAGACCTTTTCTGTATTTAGAATTATTTATTTTAATAATTAACAGTTGCTCATTAAGATATGAAACAAAAAGCATGCATCAGGTATCTTGTTTTTAAAATCTTGGATCGTACGACAAGCATAGCTGTTTTTTGGCTTAGAACTCCAAATTATAGATAAACTCAGGAAGAATATAAAGCCAAAAACAAAAATGCAGTGGTTTCAAATCACGCAACTTAGGTATCTGTGAGTCCTACAGGTGAAGCTCTGAGAACACCTGTGCTGTTTCAACCAGGGGGGTTGGCTTTTCTTTTACATATTTGGCTTCTTGGAAAGTTTACCTATTAAATTAACAAAACGTTTGAAAACCACTGGCCTAAACTAAACTGTAACTGAGAAGTTTTACGGATTAGTTGGAAAAGTACTATATTAAACAAGATAGGTGTTATAGCTCAGACGTTGAAAGTATGGGCTATGCAACCTGTGCAGAGCATGATTTCCAATGTTATTTCTATTATGAGTCTAGTTGGAATTATCTAACCTCTCAGCCTCAAAATGCAGGTATTAAACCTATTTTGGAGGGTCGTTGTGAGGATTTAGTGATAATAAAGCCACTAGACACTAGACAGTACATGCTATGTAATAAGATATTTTAAAAAGGTAGCTGTTATAAGTGATCAGTCACTTGCTTCTTTTCAAATAATCTATAAAGCCTCTATGAGATCTAATTGCTAAAACCAGGTATTTTTACTACAAAATTAGAAATCATACTTTGTTTAAAGGATAATAGAAAAGTAATAGTCTACTGCCAAATTTATGATGTAAACCTGGTATTTTAGAGCACAGGACATGGTCTAGGTTCCTTCTGACACTTTAAAAAAAGCTTATTCTAAAAAAGGGTCAATTTTCTTAAAAACTGAACATAAGATCAATTCTAAATATATTTACATAGACAATAGAAATTTATGTGACAAGAGAAACATCCTTTATATTTTTAAATCACATGTAATTTCTTATATTAAAAACAATCTATGTTCAATAGAAGTTTTAGAAAACATAGATTCCAGAGAAAAACACTCCAATTTCCACTACTGCTAACACGACTACTTCTTGTAACCTCTGGACTTCTGGCAATTAATATTCATTCTTGTCATGCTTTACCTAGGGAATTTCTGGCCATTGTCCTCATGCTCTGTCTGAATGATTTTGAGCACTTTTTCCTCCTTCCCAAATCGTGTCCTCTTCTTGAGTGACTTCAACAATCACCTCAAGTTCCCATTTCTTTCTTGACCTCTTACCCAGCAATCATCTCCACTCATTCCCACGGCCATATCCTGAACCACCTCCCCCCCTTTTAAATCGCAGATCACTCTAATTCTAACAATAAATTCAATGCCACTTTAATCTTCAGGGTTTGGGTAATTATAAAATGGCCATTTTGCTAGAGAATACATTCCTAGAGAACCCTCCCTTGGAGCTACAGGCCATATATAACTAAGCTCTGGACAGCAAGCTGAGGACAGAACTGTTCCGTGCAGCGTCTAACTCATGCCACTGAAAAAGAGAGCTGACTGCCCTCCAGTCCCTACTCTTAATGTGCCAATATCCTTAGGTCAAAAGAAACACCCAACAGTCAGTCCCACTGATTATGTAAGTAGGCCCAAACAACTTAACTATGTCCTAACTGCTTAGTAGCCATTTGAAAAAAAGTAATACGTTATCAATTTTAAGAAAAATAACACTTTTATTTCATTTTTAAGCACACTTACTTACTAATAGAACGTGCATGCCTACTGGACACTGTATAACTTCTCAAGCCTTGGAATCAGATTGGATATCACCACCCTCATTTTCTGATCTACAGTAATATTGGGTCAGTACTTGCTTCTAATTACAATCTCAAGTCCTAGCTTTGCAAAGATAAATCACCAAAAATACAAGTAAACAAAAACTTATCTCAAAACATTCCAGAACATCCTCAAAAGTAGTGCTATAGGATCTAATGTTGCAGATGTGAACTTCTTTGAGCCGGCAGTTTGCACAGCACTTAGAAGAGGTTGACTATTATATTCACTGTGTTTTGCTGGAAAATTAAAAATATCCTATGACACTCCTGTGAGTTGAATGTGCAGACCTGAAGTGCCTGAACACAGTTTAGAAACTACAGGAAGGGAATTCCAGTCTCTGGATGAGTTACGGAAGCAGAATGACTTATCTGACTGACGCTACTTGTACATTCTGGCATATTATTTGAGACTAAATTTAAAAAAAGAAACTATTTTATTTGGGGTTTCTCTGTTAAAGTTTTTAAAATATAAAAATAACGTTCACATTGTAGTCTATAAAGAAATACCTATGCTAATTCCACTTAATCATCTTAAGACATTCTGATATGAAACAACTGTATACATCAAAACCCTCTGATAATTTTAATGAAAACTGATTTGCTTATTTCTGAAATTCTATAGTGCTAGAAATGTTATTTTAATGGAATATGAAAGACTTTCAAAGAAAAATTCTGAAGTGGAGCAAAAATATTTTAGAGATACTAGAGATTAGTGAATGAATACTACAATCAAGAAATTTAGTTTAAATATAGTCTGTCCTGCTGCTTTATAGTTATGAAGGTATCCAATCACAAAGGAGATAAACAGGTCAATCTGAACGTAAAATTTGTTTACCTGCATATTAACCTCTTTAGGAAGGAGAATATTGTTGCTAAGCAGGTACAAACTTTGAATAACCGAAACTGTGTGATAGCCATGGCGGGAAGCAAAACCTGTGGAAAGGGCACACATAAATGCATTAAGTGAATTCCATAAACTATACTCCTATTTTGAAGGCAAGCTTAAAAGTCCTATTATAAGCTGTGAAAACCAGGCTTGTTTTTTACTTTTCTTTATAAACTACATATTAAAAAAATTAAAATGTAGTGGTGTGGCTCAGGAGATTGAGACTGAGTGCCGGCCTGAGAACCAAAAGGGTTACCGGTTCGATTCCCAGCTACGGCACATGCCTGGGTTATAGGCCAGGTTCCCTCCCAGTTTGGGGCATGCGAGAGGCAACCAATCTACGTTTCTCTTGCACTTCGATGTTTCTCTCCTATTCTTTCTCCCTTCTTTCCTCTCTCTCTAAAAATAAATACAAATAAAAATGTAAAAACATGTAAATCATTAGAGGTCCAGGACAGTGGCAGTGAAGGCCACTGAACTCACTTCACCCCCTCCCATGAGCAAAGTCATACACAGACAACAATTACTCCTGTAAACTGAGAGCTGAATAAACAGCATCTGAACAGCATACGAGAAAGAGACCAAATAGAGAAGGCTGGGAAGCAACAGGAGGTGCAGGAACTCTGTGCTCAGGAGGAGCCAGTGAGCACCATTTTTTGTTTCCCTGCACTTCCATACGGTGGGTGGGGGCTCTATTCCTGGGATCTGACTTAGCTGCAAGATCACCACAGCTGTACCCAGCTACACTGCCCTGAGCCTTTTGCCTTGGGAACAATGGGATCAAGCAGGAAAAACAGGGTGTCACCAAAACAAAAACAGTAAAATCTAGCAAAGTAACACCAACAGACAGCCTGTCTAGACCTCTGTGAGTGGGCTGAGAAACGGGAGGGGCCACTGGAGAAGATGGAGCTAAGCCATGAGATTGAAATATGGGAGCCACTTGTGTACCAAGCCATGCTCCTCCAGGATGCAGGTCTGAGGTTGGAGTGCTGAGGGCGTGGCCTGCAGCCAGTCCAAGCCTTTGTGAACCACGCCTGAGGAGTAACTGAGCATATGCCTTGTGGACACCCTGCCTGGGTGCAAAGGTCCTGCTCTTGCTGCAGATGCCCAGCCCCTCCCCCTGAGGAATGATGCCAGCGCTGCCTAAGAGGATGTGCAGGGTTTCCAGGGTTCCTTTCTCTGCAGGTGGGCCGCAAGTATGGGCAACTCACTGCATGCAGGACTAGAACATGGGAGTCTCCCCCATCAGCCATGCAGCAGCAGGGGAAGGTTCTTACACTGAGCATGAGAAATCAATTAAGAGGGAAAAAAGACCTTTGACCTGTTCTGGTACCAGATTGGGGGTGAGATCAGGGGAAGGCAGGCACCTGTGCAACAGAAGTCAAAATGGAAGCAGGGGAGGCACTGGACCAAAGAAGCCTGTCAGTCTAGACCAGGGAGAGAAGGTATTGGTTGGGAGGTGGAGCAAGCAAAGCCCCTTGTTCCACCGGAAAGTAATATAAACCCAGGAAAACAAAGAAACTCTCTTACCCCTCCCCGTTGTTCAGGACCTGCACTTAGATGGTGCACTGGTCTCCAGGAAAGGGTGTCTCTCTTCCTCCCCCTCTGCTCTCCCCTTCTGTGACCTGGTGAAACATTCACCGGTGTATTCGTGTGCTCTCTGGCCTAGGAGCACAGGACCCTGTGGCCCTAGTTGATGCATGGCCATGGCCACACTGGTTACACACGCACCCTCCAGGAGGGAGCCTGAATCCAGACAGCAGCTGGGAACGAGCTAAGCTACCTGGATGACTGCTTAGCAGCCGCCTGGGGCTCCATAGAACTGTACTTTAAAATGAAGCAGGAACTCTGGGTTGCCATTTGTCTTGATCTCGCTGAGGACAGCTAGGTTTTGTCTGGGTTTAGGGGAGGAGAGGCACTTTGAAATGGGGAGCTCCCCATGGTCCCAGATCATTCAGCATTTGAATAAAAACCTTTTTCCTTTCTTATCAGACTCTGCCTGTAGAGTTTGCCTTTTGTTGTGGCAGTGGCCAGCTGAACGCCCATGTTTGTTCAGTAACAAAACAAAAAGGGAAGAGAGCAAGAAAAGAAAAGAAAACTCAAAACCAAAATACAATTGACAAAATGGCAATAAGTATATGCTTATCAATAATTACTCTAAAGGTAAAGGGATTAAATGCTCCAATAAAAAGACATATATGGTGGCTGAATAGATTAAAAAGAAGATACTCCACTGAAAATTGAAAAGAAAGATGATGTAGCAATACTCATATCAAATGAAACAGACTTTAAAACAAAAAATGTAAAAAAAGACAACTAAGGATATTATATAATTATAATACAGTCAATCCAAGATGAGAATATGACAATCATAAACATCTATGCACTGAAATATATGTAATTATTAATGGTCACGAAGGAAGACATTCAGGGTAATACAATAATAGGGGATTTTAATATCTCACTCACATCAGTGGATCTTCCACACAGAAACTCAATAAGGAAATAATAGCCTTGAATGCTACATTGGACCAAATTGACTTAATAGCCTTATGTAGAACCTTTCATCCAAAAATTGCAAAATACATATTTTTTACAAGTGTACAACAGATCACAAAGCAAGCCTTAATTAATTTGAGAAAAGTGATATCATCTCAAGCACCTTCTCTGACCACAATGGCATGAAACTAGAAATCAGTGAAAACTGAAAAAAGGCAAATACATGGGACTAAATATAATGTAACTCAACAGGCAATGGGTCAAAGAAGAAATTAAGTGTTGCTTGACAGTTAACCATGTCAATAACTGGTTGAAAATTTATCTTGGAAATAATAATATCATCACTAAAGTTCTAAGAATGCTTATTTTTAGTGAGGTCTTCTTGGCTTTTGAATGAAATAGACCTAGGTTTGAATCAAAGTCACTGGGTGTGGGAACGTGGAAATAATATTTTACTCTCTGTCCTTCAGTTCTATGAAATGAGAGCAATACTGTCTATCTCATAAGATGATGGTGTGAGTTAAGGGAGATAATATTAGGTAGTGCTTGGCACACAGTACCTGGTCGCTGAATATTAGTTCCTCTCTTTCATTAATGACTAAAGCAAATATTCTGCAGAGAAGAAAATTCTTAATTGCTAGAATTACCTTTTATTCTGTTATCAATAATAGTTCTACTTTCTATTTTTCTGTTGGAACAACTGGAAATTTTAATTTCAGTTACCATCAAAGTCATTCAAGTTGAAAAATACTTATTGAACAATGACACACAACATACAGATGATGACTCTGCATAAGATTATGAACAACACAAGCGTGTCTACTTTCATCACTTCTATTAAACATTGTAGTGGAAGTGCTGGCCAGTGCAATCAAGCAAGAAAAGAAAAGAAAAAGCATCCACATGGAAAGGAAGAAATAAAATTGTGTCTATGTAGAAAATCCAATGAAATCTACAATCAACTATATTTTTTGTATGTTGGCAACAATCACAAATTAAAACTTTAAAACAATTATGAGCCCAGGTCAGATGACTCAGTTAGTTGGAGCATTGTTCCCATACACCAAAAGGTCGAGAGCTCGATCCCTGATCAGGGTACATACCTAGGTTGCAGGTTCGATCCCCAGTTTCGGTGCATACGGGAGGCAACTGATAAACGTTTCTCTCTCACATCAAAGTTTCTCTCTTTCTCTCTCTCTAAAATCAATAAAAACATATCATTGAGTGAAGATTAAAAATAAACAAACAATAATAAGCACAAAAAATATGAAATACTTAGGGACAAATTTGATGAAAGCCTTATATAGTGAAAACAAAAAATACTGCTGAGAGGAATTTAGAAGATGTGAAGATCAACTTAAAAAGATCTTTTAGAGTTCAAAGACTCAATATTGTTAAGACAGCAAGTCTCCCTAAATTTAACTGCAGATTCAATGCATTACCAATAAAAATCTCAGCAGGATTTTTCCTCTAAACTTGACAGGATAATTCTGAAATTCACATCGAAATGTAAAGGGCCTATAATAGCCCAAACCACACTAAAAATAACAAAGTAGAGGGCTAATATTACCTGAGTTCAAGACTTGTTATAATGGACAACTGATGTACATATGAACAACTGAAGTTTGACAGAGATGTGAGGGCAGTTCAGTGGAGAAAAGACAGTCTTTTTGACAAATAGGGTTGGAAAAACTGTCTATCCACATGCAAAAAAAGAGAAAAACTTCAACCTGCATCTTACACCATTTACAAAAAGGACTCAAAATAGATCACAGATCTAAATATATAACCTAAAACTAAACTTCTAGAATTACAAAAACAGAACAAGATCTTTACAGTCCTGGGCTAGGCAAAGATTTTATTAGGTAGCTATAGCACCAAAAGCACAACCCAAAACTGTTAAATTGGGCCTCGTTAAAATTAAAACCTTCTGCAATTCAAAACCATTTCAAAGAATGAAAAGACAAGCCACAGACTGGGAGTGAATCTTTGCAAAGCATGTATCTGATAAAGGGCCTGCATCCAGAAAACGTGAGAAGCTCAAAACTCAGTAAAAAAACAAATAACCCAATTAAGGAATGGGCAGAAGGTCTGACTAGACACTTCACCAAAGAAGATATACAATGGTAAATAAATACATGAAGCGATCGATGGTAGACATCACTAATGAGAGAAATACAAATTAAAACCATAGTTAAAAACCGTCACACACCTACTAGAACGGCTCCTAAAAACAGCGACTACCCCAAGCACTGGTGAGGATGTGGAACAACTGTAACTCTCATACGCTGGTAGTGGGAATGTAAGGTGATACAGCCATCCCAGAAAACAGCTGGTGGTTTCTTACAAAGTTAAACACGCACCATATTACCTAGCCATTCTGCTCCTAGGAATGTCCCCAAGGTAAATCAAAGCACATACCTATACAAAAATTAGTACTTGAATAGTAGTTTTATATTCAATAGCTTGAAAATGAAAACAACCCAAATATATATCAACATATAAATGGATAAGCAAATTGTGGTATAAACTTACAAGAGAAAACTGTTCAGCAATAAAAATGAATGAATTACTATTGCAAATAGAGTAGTGTGGCTTGTCTCAAAAAAATTACCCCGAATGAAAGAAGCCACACAAAAAAATAATAAATACCATCTGATTCCATATGTTTTTTAAAAACTCTAGAAAACAGAAGCAAGTCTATAGTGACAAAAAGTGGACCAGTGTTACCTTGAGATTGGGAAGGAAGAGGTGGGAAGGATGGATTACAAAGGGGCATGACGGATATACTTGCTATTTTGATTATGGATATATTTACTATTTTTATTATGGTGATGGTTTCATAGGTATATACACATTCAACAAAACTGGTTAAATTGTACACTCAAATATGTGCAGTTTACTATATGATTATATGTCAATTATAGCAAAAAATCTTAAAACAATTTGTGCTAAGAAGATATTTTTAAAGAATACTATGTCACTTAGGAAAGTTTTCAGATATCTTTTTTTAATCCTCACCCAAAGATAGATTTATTGATTTCAGAGAAAGTGGAAAGGCAGAGATAGAGATAGAAATAGAGAGAGAAAGAGAGAGAGAGAGACATCAACTGGTTGCCTCCCTCACACATCCATACCAGGAATCAAACGCATGGCCAGGGATCTGATTAGAATCTTTAAAAAAGTCATTAATACCATCATTTTGTATTATTTGTAACTCTGGAGAACCAACTTCCATTAATATTTAAAAACTGGGGAGAGGAGTAGGCCTCAAGGATATACAATAGTCTCCCCTTATCTGTGATTCTACTTCGGCAGTTTCAGTTACCCATGGTCAACTGTGCTCTGAAGATATTAAATGGAAAATTACAGAAATAAACAATGTATACCTTTCAAACTGCACACATTTCTGAGGAACATAATGAAATCACTTGCTGCTTGTTCCATCCCACCCAGGACATGAATCATCTTTTGTCCAGTGTATCCATCCTAAAAACGCTACCTGCCTGTTAGCCACTTAGTAGCCACCTTGGATATTAGATTGACTGGCCTGGTATCGCAGTGCCCTTATTCAAGTAACCCTTATTCTACTTAATTAATAATGCCACATTCACATAACTTTGATTACAGTATACAGATGTAATTATTCAACTTTATTAATGATTGTGCCCAATTTATAAATAAAACTGTGTACCAGGTATGTGTTACAGGAAAAAGATGTATGTGCAGGATACAGAGAGTTCAACGCCATCTGTGGTTTCAGGCATCCACCGGGGGTTGGAACATTTCCCCCGTGATTAAGCGGGGACTACGCTACATGAATGAAGAGCTGAGAGTAAATGTCATATAGATTCTTGGTAACTAGGGTTATCACCTTGCCAAAAATGTGTCATTGTTCAATAAATATTTCTCAACTGACATGACTTCAGTGGCAACTGGAAATAAAACTTCCAGTTGTTCCAACAGAAAAACAGAACATGGAACTTTTGGGTTGGCCAAAAAGTTCGTTTAGTTTTTTTTCCGTACGATGGTTCTAGTAGTGTTTAGTTGTCTTAAATTTCATTCAAAACAATTTGTTAGATTGTATTGTGACAGCTGTCATATCAGCATGCATTTTTTAAAAATCTTATCAAAATTGGTGAATTTTTGTGTAGCCATTTTAATAATGAATATGGAAAAAATACACATTTTCAGCATACTATGCCTTATTATTTCAAGACAGGTAAAAAATGCAACTGAAATGCAAAAAAAGATTTGTGCAGTATATGGAGAAGGTGCTGTGACTGATTAAATGTGTCAAAAGTGGTTTGTGAAGTTTCATGCTAGAGATTTCTCGGGGGACAATCCTCCACGGTCAGGTCGACCAGTTGAAGTTGAGAGCCATTAAATCGAGATACTGAGAAAAATCAACAAACGTTATACCACATAGGAGATAGCCAACGTACTCAAAATATCCAAGTCAATAAAGTTATTGATGAAAATGAACAATGTGTTTTATTTTACGGAAAAAACTCAAAGGACTTTTTGGCCAACCCAATATTATTGACAACAGAATAAAATTCTCAATTAAGAATCGAGCAATTAAGAATTTCCTCATTCTGTAGAATATCTGCTTTAGTGATAAATGAAAGAGAGGAACTAATATTCAGCGACCAGGTACTGTGTGCCAAGCACTACCTAGGAGTGTCTCCCTTAACTCACACCGTCATCTTAGGAGACAGACAACAGTATTGCTCTCACTTCATAGAACTGAAGCACAGAGAGTAAAATGTATTTCCACGTTCCCACACCCAATAACTCTGATTCAAACTTAAGTCTATTTAACTGAAAAGCTAAGAATGCCTCACTAACAATAAACATTCTTAGAAATTCTTTCAGTACAATTCACTTCAATGAAGATATATACTTAGTACCTGCTACGTAACAGATTCCACCAAACATGACGGAAAACACTGGTGACCCACCACAGAGAAACTCTGTGTTCACTGCTCAGTCGTCACAAGCTTGTGACAATGCAAGGGAAGGAGGCAGAGCCCCCATCAGTCTTGCTCAGGTAGCATTTTACATCTTAGCCCATGCCAATCATAGTAGGTGACTCAGATACCTATTTGTTGACAGAACGGAGATTAACATTCCTTGACAACTCAATATGTTCAAGACATAGTCTTAGACCAGTGATTTTCAATCTTTCTCATCTCATGGAAAACATAAACTAATTACTAAAATTCTGCGGTGCACCAAAAAATAGATTTTTTGCTGACAAAGAAATAGGTACAGTTTTGATTCATTCACATGTCTACTGTTGTGTTGGCTGTTGTCATTTTTTTTATTTGATAACCTAAGGGAAAAGAGGTCAGTGTCTCTGACTCAACAGTCAGGTGTCACATGTTTTAAGAATTCTGGCAGCACACCGGCAGGCCTCTTGCAGTACACCAGCTGAAAACTGCCGTTCTAGACAACGTGTTGTCCATCACCTCACTGTAATCTTAACAACAGATGAGGATGACAGTGAAGCTCAGATTCACTCAGCCAGGAATTACAGAGATTGGACCCAAAGCTCCCACTCTCCCCACACCATATCCCACTTGCGAAACCTTTAATTTGATACTCATTGCCTCAGTTTAATTTTTGACATGGCCTCTAGAGGACCAACTTGATAAGCACGCATCTTAGGCTAACCGGCACTTTGCTTCAAAATACCTTCTAGAACTAAGTAATGCTAACATAATCTTAAAATTTAAATTTCTTTATAAGTTACTAGGAAAATACAAAAACTTGAAATTTAGTAGAGTAAGTTTCAGAATCATGAAGCAACCAATCCTCAGGACTTTTGTAGAAATGACATCTGCAGGAAATCAATAGGAATGACACCTCAGCTATGTCAAACCAAAAAATTCACCTACAACTTAAAAAAAAATTCTGCACTAGAAATTGAAAGACTGTCTTTCCTACTTGTAATTCCATGTAACCTGCAGGCGAGAACCTTTCAGTAGTCACCGTACTACAATTTGTTAAACAAGCCAATCTATGTCGGCACACACTGGAGGAAACAAGTAAATAATTGCTGTATTTCTAAAAGTATACATTCTGGATTTTTTTTAATAGCAACACTTGAAAAACTATATGATCTAATGCAGTATGAAACATCTTCAGTTAAGTATGTAACTTTCTGAACTAGGTTAAGAAATGACAAGGCTCCAAAAATAAAATTTACTTGAACTCAAATTTCAAAAACCCAAGTTTGGCAGCGTCAAGAGAAGGGGAACTGGTAGAATGTCAGAGCAAGTTCTAAGTCGAACACTTGATCACGTCTGGCAACTCAAAGTCAGGCCCTCAAATACGTGGCACTACTGAGGCTCTTATAAAGCCAGAGGTAAGGTCTCCAGAACGACTTAAAAATAAGGAGTTTCATAAACAAAATGCTTTTATAACTTCAGATTACCCACCTGAAATTGCCTGATGAAAAACAAGATCATACCCACTGTACAGATGAGAAAAACGACAGGAGCGTTTTCAGGTGACCCAATCCGACGCCATGCGCATGGCGTTTTGGGAAACGCTCTAAATTGCTAAAAGTGGGTACCAGGTGGGCTGGTTATTTGGATTTCAGAAAAATCTGCCTGGGAACGAAGACGATGTACAGAGGAACGACAGAAAGGACGGGCAAATTTCCCTGCTGGGGCGGGTACGGAGCCTCGGGGGTTTTTTGGACTGCGCCCCACGGGCCGATCTCCCACGCGTCAGCGCGGAACGGGGAGGGCTGCACGCCGGTGGCCCACTCCCCATCTCGGTTCCCTCACCCCAGAGGTCATCCTGACCCGGAAACAGTAGCCCAGACTAGCCGTGGGCCGTAGGGGGGAAACCAGCGGGAGGGGTGAAAAGGAAGGTGGGAGAGCGGGAAGTGAGCAGCCGAGAGGAGGGCTGATCCGAAGAGTAGAGGACACCCCAAGGCCGAGATTGCGGTGGGGATGGGGAAGGGAAGCCCCTCGCGGGCGCGCGCGAGCCGCACACACTCACCTGCCCCTCCCCCTCCCCGCCCGCCCGGCGGAGGCTCCTATACGCCGCGGGCCGCGCGCGTACAGAGGGCGCGCGCACGCGCGCTGCCGGTCGCTTCTCCGAGCTCCCGCTCCGCGCGTTCAGTCTCAACCCCGCTCATTCAAAGCTGGGCGCGCGCTCCGTCGCCGGCGCCGTTGCCGCCGCGCAGCCGCCATGACCGCCCCCTCATCGGGAAGCCCTCCCCTCGCTCCTCCTTTTTTGCCGCCCTCCCCTCGCTCCTCCTTTTTTGCCCTTCTTAGAAGGAGGCTCCCGGTACTCTCCAGGCCCGTACTTCCGCACCCCGCCCCGGCCTGCCTGGCCCAATAAGCTAGAGGCTGTGGGGCGGTCGTTGGGGAAGACAGCCAATCAGCGCCGGGGGCGGAGCGAGCAGCGGGCTCCGCTCCTCGGTCGGATCTTTTGAGTTGCTGGCTGCACTGACTGTTCCGTCGCCGAGCATCTCCTCGGATTTTTCCGTGGTGCCCTGCTTTCAGTAGAGTTCCTCAGCCCCAATATGCCCCTTACTGTTCTGCCCTCCACCGTATGGGACCAAGAGAAAGCTATGTTAAGATAACAAAAAATGAGGTCGCCCCCACTGTCTCGGTGTGCTTTTGTTGGGTGGGTGGTAGGCCCGATCTCAATCATTCTGCCGCCCGAGGGGGTGCGAAATGGCTGTTTAAGTTCAGACTTAGACTTCTCCACGTCATGCTTGATTGAATTTCCTTCAGAGTGACACTAATCCGCATGCAGCCTGGGTTAGCCGTTCTCCCAAACTCAGGCGTTATTTCTGTGGTTCTGTCTTAGAAACCTGACGTTTGTTTCTTTTTATCCTGTGTGTTACTGAAAGGCTAGGGCTCTGCTATATTGGGCAAAGGGGCCTCAAAAAACTATCTGCTCCACTGTCTGCTCCACTGTCGGCAAAGCGACTGGTGAGGGAACATGGAAGTTTGTAAGGTCAAAGGCTGTTAGTAGCTCATGCAAATTGTTCCCCAACCAGACTTTACTTTGCTCTTTGGACTACAACTACCTTCGTGCTGTCATCCTGACCTGCACCTACGGACCCACTTTCTAGAACTCCCATCCCCATCCCATTCCAATCTGTACTGCATTTCTATTAATGCTTTAATTTGTTTATTCCCCAAAGGAGGAGGGAATGTTTATGACTCTTGGTATGAAATGATTCTGTGTAATTTTGGATGTTATTTCATCTAGAAACTTCAGGTTTTTATAACAATAAAATGCCCATAATAGTGCCTACTTCATGGAATGGCAAATGCTTAGGAAGCTCTGTGGGCAGAGCCTGGCGCAGAGCAAACGTTCACAGATAAGAGCTGTCACTACCTTTACTACTGCTAGTACACTACTTCATCATCCCCATTTATTACAGCTCCCCGAGCCCGGCGAAGCCTCTGCAGTCCCTTAAATCCTCGTGTTAACCGTAATCTCTTTGAACAGTAATTCAGATAATTCAGAATTTCCAACATGATTTGGGATTCCAGAAATGCAATAATCCAAAATAACCTACATTCAGCCTTCTGCTAAGTGTAATAAATCAGTCAAAAAGACAAGTACCATATAACTTCACTCATGGCATCTAATGAACAAAATGAACCAACAAGCAAAATAGAGACAGACTCATAGATGGAGAGCAGGCTGACAGCTGTGGAGGGTTTGGGGAACTGGGTGCTGGGGGTTGGAGGGATTGAGCAAAACAGAAAAAAAAACCATGAACACAGACAACAGTGTGATGATTGGCAGCAGGGGAGGGAGATGGAGGAAGGTATGGCGGGGGAGTGATAAATGGTGATCGATGTAGACTTGACTTGGGTTGGTAAACACACAGTGCAGTGTACAATTGATGTGTGTTAGAACTGTGCACCTAAAACCTATATAATTTTGTTAACCAGTGTCACCCCAATAAATTCAATAAAAGGAGGAAAATAGCCTACATCCTGATATAAATGTGTTTTCAAAAACTTTTCCTTAGATATTTATATCTTTGCTTCAAATTATGTATTATACTTCTATGATATCCTCTTATTTTTTATAATTCTTCAGTTTTTTTTATTAAATGTGCCATTTCCAGGTGAAACAAAAAAAGTATATGCTTTTCCAGAAACAGTGAATACTTCTTTCAAAACAAAATAACAAAACAAAATTTGCTGAAGATTGTTACTCTCGATATTTACTTTAAAAATACCTAAAAAAGAATATCTTTAAATCATCTTTACTCTAGTTGAGTAGTAATCCTCTAATTGGGGACACAGGTGCCAGTAATTGGGGATCTTGGTTGGGGACCACCTCTTGGGAGTGTGCAGTTTGAAGTCCTGTCCTCCGCCCAAGGCTTAATGGTGGGGTGAGTAAGGGTGAGGGACGACCAAATGTCAAGTGACAGGCACATAGGGATAGAATCTGATGTACTACAGATTTCTTTCCGGATTACCCCTACTTCATGGAGTGTAGTTAATTCTATCTGCTCTGTGTCAAGGTCATGTTGCCCATTTGAAGGCTTATGATTGACCTCTACTCAATCCCCAATTGCTAGCTTGATTTATTTGCAATTTATTCATTCTATCAGCTTCCAAACCACTACTAACACTCTCAGTTCAAAGTCTGTATAGGCTTCCTTGTCTTAGTACTGTCCTGTCAACTGACCTTCCATCCTTTCCCAGAAGGTAGGGCAGGTCTTGCAAACAGCCCAGTGCTTCCAGATCTCCCCCAACCCAGTTTCCTGGCTTTTCATTAAAGGGATGGTTTTTCCCTCAAGCACAATTTTAGTCCTGCTGTTCTGACTTGGACATTAAAGGCTTTTTATTAATGAGCAGCTGTTCACAGTTGAATACAGATCATAAAGTCACATTTGTTTCATCATCAAGCAAAACAAAGCCTTGCAGCTCATTGAGTGACAGTTTTGAACAGATACATTTGGAAACAAAGGATTATCTGATGATAATTTTAATAGCTTGTTTGATTTTAGAGAATTTTGCTCTCTTTCCCTGTAATGCATTTTAATATTCTGAAATGATAATTTCTTTTTTAATGTCCATGATCACCACTTAATACTCAGGCTTAATTGCTTAAGAGAGAAAATGAAAAGTCTGAAGCAACATTTTAATTGCTTTTTTATTAAAAGAAAACTAACTTTCCATGAGGCATTTAAATAAATATTTTTTATCATGATATTACTACCACATATCTTCAATTAGTAGCAATTTTTACTGCTAAATACGGGGACATCCCAAGACAGGCCTGGAAAAGGGATAGGAATGGAGGACAGTAGTAATGGGTGTCTTTCACCGATGAGGTTCAGCAATGTCCTACTGCTTGGCTAATGTCCATGTGGTTATTAGAGCTTTAATATAATTCAGCTATATTATGAGTTAAGTGGACAATCTGGGCAGGTCTGGCAATGTAAGGCCATTTATTATTTCTAAGGATAAATGTGTTGAGATTCATACAATCCATATAAAACAATAGTTTATAGCATGATCTATCTTGTGAGTTGAAAACTTTATAACTAAACAACACTGAACACTGGAAGCTTAATCCATTCAGCTATAGCATGGTGACATCGTGGCTTTTACCTTAAACAAACTTGAATCTCAGTTTTCTCATCTGCAAAATTTGGTTAATAATTCTGGCCTAATGGATTTATTTTACAAAGTGGGTGGCATAAAGTATGTGGAAATGTGTTGGAATCAAGCAATAACATCAGTGAGAGCTTTTAAGCATACCGGTTTATCATCTTCAAGTCCAGCGGAATCTTCTTTTAGCTACAACAGCAAATAGTGCTTCCAGGAAAAAGAGGTGAATATTCTCTCATCAGCAACCAGAAATAGACATGTTAGTAACACATTTAAAAAGGGAAAGGAGAAGGGAACACTAAGCTTTGAAGTTACACTCTGAGTACATGCCGCCACCCCCTTTGCTTTAACGACATGAGAGGGGAAAGCAGTCCTCAGAAGGAGAGCGAGCACCTGGGACCCTGCCCTTCCCTCGCTGTGCCTTTTCCTCACTACTCCTGGGATATTTTTCTCGTAACAGTGGCATCTGTGGCCAAGTTTCATCCATTCTTCTCCGTGTGCATCATTTTAGCACACCAGGATTCTCATAATGATGTCCTAACTAGTATTTTGTATTCCTCCCCCCCTGCCCCCACGACGTTCCATTAAATCAGTTTGGTCCTTTGCTGTGTGATTAATTTAAATGTTTTTAAAACACAGACTTTTTAATGGTAATGGCTCTACTCAAAATAAAGAGAGATTGCCATGGTCTGCCATTTTCAAATTCTCTTGGTGGGGTACATGTCTCGATTGTTACTTGTTAAACTCTTCATTTTGAACCGCTGCTCCTGACCCCCCCGTCTGACCGCATCTGTTCCTTTAAAATATCAGACATATCAGCAATTCTTGTTAAAAAGTGTTTGTCTCTATATACTGTACATTTCACATGGTGAAAATTAACTCGCTTCCTCATCATGAAATATATCTTGCTGTGGTTTTTTTTTTGAAATTATACCCTTTATAAGTTAGAATTAAATGTATGTCATAATCATCCTAGAAATTTTCAGCATAAAAAAACATGCTATTTTCTCTGTTCCTAGGAAGAACTTACATCTGTAAAGGATCATCTGCTTAAATACATGAATTACTCTAAAGTAAAACCAAAGGAAAAAACTCTTGCCATGTAGCCAGACGCAGTCATAAATCTCTTGCCCGAAAGGAAGCAGTTTTTCTGCTCACGGGCACCATGCCTATTAGCATAGCAACCGTAATTAGTTGGTATAGAACTGGGTGTGAATTTTATGGGACACTTACTTGAGATGTTAAGTCAGGAGAGAGCGCAATTCTGTAATGTTTTGGAGGGATTTCTGTATCTCAAAGGTCTGGTAGAGGAAAAGTGTCAGTATGCTGCTATTTGTTTATGTAAACAGCTCATTCAGCACTTGCCACGGGCACAACGGTCCATAACCTAAAGGAACTTCTCAATAAATTCAGCATGTCATGGGTAAATAAAACTAGGAAGAACAGTTTTCTCATAGGAGCTTTCTAATCTTGGCACCATCTGATCATAGTAACTAGAGTAGCATATTAGGGCCTGCAAGTAAGGTGGCAGGAAGTTTGCAGCTGGTGGGACTGCCCACAAGTATTCAAGCGCTAATTGTAATCCTTGTAGCAGGCCCCTTGCTTTTTGTTTAACAATGTATCTGTAGCTACTCTCTGGAAAGGTGAAATTGGAGGAATACATCTCAATGTTTGTTTCACTGGAGGTTGGACATTTCCTGCCAGCTGATACCGTCCAGAGGAAGCTGAAAATGTCCACCGATAAGCATGAAAGAAAAGTATGACCCTCCACCTGTTCAGATAGGTTTTCCAAATGAAATCCGTGATGGATTCAGATTGAGTTTTAAGCATTTCTGTTTTGGTGATACAGGTAATAACTTCAAAGATGTATGTGTTTTTTTTTTTTTAAGATTTTTATTTATTTCCTTTTTTGGAGAGAGGGGAAAGGAGGGAGGAAGAGAGGGAGAGAAACGTCAATGTGTGGTTGCCTCTCCTGCGCCCCCTACTGGGGACCTGGCCCACAACCCAGGCATGCGCCCTGACCAGGAATTGAATTGGTGAATTTTCAGTTGGCAGGCCGATACTCAAGCCACTTAGCCACACTAGCCAGGGCTGTATGTGGTGTTTAAACTCTTTTCTTGCCCTGACTTTGTCCCTGCCCACCTCCCCTGAATATGCCACTCCAAGCACCTGGTGAAATTGGAAGACGTATCAGATAGGATTAGTATAAATAACACTGAAGAAAAAACCAAGGGCTAGTATAGTGCACCTCATTGTCAGAGACCCAAATTCCTTTCAGCTGAGCATTCCACCCACTCCCCGCAGGGACTGGTCTTGGTCTTGCTCCAAGGAGGCACCTTGCTCCACGTCAAAGAAAACAGAAAGAAGAAAGTGCAAACGGTGAGTAACAGCCACCTTTTAAGAAAAATTCCTAGAATATGCCACAAGATTATCTCTGTTTTTGTTTCCTTCCATAACTCACTGCACAGAAGTTAGCCACTCCTCATTGCAAGGGAAGCTGGGAAATAGTCTTTGTGCTAAGTGGCCCTGTGCCCGGCCAAAGATTATAGTGATTGTTTATCACATCTAGGCACTGTCCTGATACAATAAGAAGTCTAATGGTTTATTGAGCCGATGATTGACATATGTGGGGAACATTATGGTCACAAAAATGACAGGAGTAGCTACTATTTACGAGAGCCTGCCACCTGTCAGGTACTAGGTTAGGTGCTGTGTATCTGCTGTCATGGGTCCTCAAATGCCATACTGCACAGTTGACATTTTCCACATTTTGCAAGTGAAGAAACAGAATAAGAGAGACTGAGTACAAACTTGCCTGAGGGCATACAGGTGGTAAAGCATAAACCTAGAATTTGAACAGGAATGTGGACATAAATGTTTCCCTAAATGCTCTCTTCACAATGGAACACTTTCCCATGCTTGAGGAAACGTTGGGGTGGGGGCAGGGACAATTCAATGTCGGAACTTGGGCTCTGGAGCTAAATGGTCTGGGTTTGAGTCCAAATTTACCATTAGAAGATTTGTGAGTTCGGACATTTTATTTAATCTTTTTTTTTTTCTCAGATGAGTTTCCTTGTCTGGAAAAGAGGATAATAACTCGATTGTGTTATTGTAAAAAGTACACACAGAACACTGAGTGTAGTGTTTTGCACTTAGTAAGCATGTGGTAAATCTATATTTTACTATTAATAGTAGTAGTAGTTTAAATAGCCCTCTTTTCGATACAATGACAAGAGGTAAAAGTAGATGGCTTACCTGGAAGTCACTGCTAATGATCAGATGGTGATGGAGCTTAGAAAAAAAGTAGAGACAGTAGAGCAAGATGTAAACATTTTACTTATCGGAAATACAGGGAGATATTCTCATTACCTCCTTGTTCTCTGTTCTTTACACTGACCAAAATGGGAACATTGTATTTCCTTTGCTTACTCTATGAATTTTTCAGATCCTGGATAGAACAGTACTAATACTCAAAGTATTTTTAGAATTGTTCAACAGCTAAATTGTTCTTACATTAAAATATATTTTTAAAAATTTAAACATGACAGTATTATTCAGAGAAACATTATTTTTAAGAAATTGCCCGTTTATGAATGAAGGCAATGTGAAGCCATAGTGCCCATGGATTCTTAACAATTCAGGCAGTTAAAAAAGTAGCAGTTAAAACTGTTATTTGTCTGGCATAAACAATTATCAGTATATACTATAATAACTCCAGCAGGCATGTCCAACCCTTTAGGGTCTCTGGGCCACACTGGAAGAAGAAGAGTTGCTTTGGGTCACACATTAAATACATTGCAACACGTAATCACAAAAACATCGCAGAATGTTTTAAGTAAATTTATGGTTTTATGTTGGGTCACATTCATAGCCATCCTGAGCCTCTTGCAGCCCGTGGGCCGCAGGTTGGACACCCCTGCTACAACATCTGCCAGAATCAGACAGCAAAAACCTAAAGAAGTTAAATCAGGAATACTTTCACAAAGTCTGCGGCTAAGAAGCAAAGTTTTAGAAACTTCTTTTTCTCTCAAATGACTTGTATTAGAAAACTTTATTAAAAATCTATGGAAAATTTTTGACAAAAAATTTCCAGTGGGCTGAATTCAAACTTGAGGTAAGGGAAGATGACAGGTGTGACAGATGGTGTCCAATAGTGTGGCTTTCCCAGTGTTCTGAAGTGAAGATTTTTGCATCTCGTCCAGAACCCACTGTAGGAATTTGTTCCATAGGCCCTATAATTGTATTTGTGGAACTGAGTTTTCTAACAGAATGGAAGTACCATGAAATGGAAAGTAAACGGGATTTGCTAATATTTAAGAACCTGACTTTTAGGACTTTCTCATCATGGACTGGGGGTGTGTTGGGTCTCTTTCCTCCTCTGCATTTTATTAGATGAGGCTTCTCACCCCTCCAAGGTTGGGACTGAGGGGAGTATGAAAGCCCTCAGTTAACAGGTGGTGTGGTCTAGTCCAGTATCAGTGACCTCCGGACATGAAAGATGTTCCTCACGAACAGGCAGGCTTTCATGTGTTCCTCGCAGACCTCCTTGTCAGAGACCTCTTATCTGCAGTTCCTTTATCATTGAGGCTATTTCTGTTCCAGCTGCTTGCTTGAATCTTGCTTGTAGTCACTAGGCATTCTGTTGTCCTCTTGGTTCTGTGTGTGTGTGTGTGTGTGTGTGTGTGTGTGTGTGTGTGTGTGTGTGTTTGTTTTCCTGCAGTCTACTTCCCCCTAGGCAGCCCTCCCAGGAAAGACCTCAGACTTCTACACTAGCAAACTATCTTTCCCATTCCTCCTTTCTGTCTGTCACATGCTCACACACACACATACACACAGAACCCACATCAGGTCTGAGCAACACACACATACACACAGAACCCACATCAGGTCTGAGCAACACCCTTGTACATTATGTGCCCAACGAACTGGGGGATGCTGTTACTTCTTAAATTGCAACCCCAGACTCAGCTGCCACGGGCTGCTTGAGCCACCCACTCTCTGACTAGATTCATCAGTTATGACTCTGACACCAATCCACTGGGTTCCCCAAACCCCAGGGAACCCCCTATTAAGCTTTCCTGGGGGCCTAAGTAAAGACCTTTTCTTCTGACTTGATGTTGGGAATCTTCACTTTTTCTTCTTTGTATGGGGCCTCCCAGCACAACCATCTCAAAGGATCGCTCTTCAAAAATCCTCCTCTGACCTTCACCTCTTTTAGGAATTTTACATCTTTGTTTGGTACCTCCCTTTCTAATTGGTTGTCGCCAAAACTTCTGTTTTAATAGCTGGTCAAAACTGCGTCCCTGGGATACACAGAATAAATCCAAGCCCCTCTGACAACATGACACAGAAGACGGCTGCTCTCCCCTTCCAGCCTGTTCTCTTGCTTTCCCTCCCATCATGTTTAGTGCTCGAGTAACATCAGACCTAGTGTTGATCTGCTCACACTCCATGCTTCATCCGTTAAACAGCAAATCAGCATCTCCTGGCGCCAGACGATCTGTTAGGTGGCAGGAAGAAACGGTGAGTAAAGGAAAGCCCCTGTCTTCAAGGCACCCACTATCTAGTGGTGGTTCAGCCTTCGTTCCTGCCCCTACCCCTTCCTGCGGGACACTCGCCCCTGACTGCTCTCCTGCTTTATTCCTTAGCACTCACCTCAGACATCATCTTTTGCAAGCCGTCCCCCACCTACCTGTAGCCTTGCTGGATGTCCCCTCTCCCCAGTCAGTCGCCCCTCTAACACCCTCAGCTCTCTCCCTCACACACCATATTGTGTCAATATTACCTTTCTAACTACTATTTCCCTAACTACCTTGTCAACTCTTAGAAGAGAAAGACAGCATCTTATTCCTTGTAGTCTTCTTACTGGAGTGCCTGGTACCTAGTAAATGTTAAGTAGATGTTTGATTGAACGAAATGCCAGATTTATCCAAAAGATATTTAGATTTACCACCTGGTAAATATCTATAATTTTCCTGTTCAGCAAGGTCAACAATGATCGGGGGTGAATATTCTGGGAGATGGCCTACAGGGGAAAGAGGTGTGGGCTTCATTGAATTCTCTCGCTGTTCCAAGGGCTTGCTGCTGAGTGTCACTTTTTGGAAGGTAACTTTTGTAGTTATCAACTCTACTTGCTCCAGACAAGGCTTCAGTGCCTTTATTGGGAGCTCTTCCTCCAAAATAAGCATTCCATTTCAAATTTTCTGGGTGAAAAGTATCATTTTTATGGTATGAGAGCTTTTGGTTAACTTAGCTACAGTAATCCGTAGCTTTTTTGCCACAGAAGTGTTTCGTCTGGTGTAGCCTGGGATTGGGGGAGGTCGCACTTTTGGAAGTGGCATTTTTGAGTGGGAAGGAGGAGTCAGAACAGGAGTTTGGACATATTCTAAAAGCTGTCCCGGGCACACCATGAAAACTCTTCTTAGAATACTGGCCAGCAGTTGGCAGGCCCACGCACCCAAAACCATCTAGAATTTCTGGGATTACTGTGGATCTGAAAAACAGAAATTTAGTCTGAAAAAGATCTAAAACAATCTCACTTCCCCCAAATTCTTAGAAATTAGAATGGCTTAGACCACTGGAAATCACAGCCTCATGGATGGATAGAGGAAGTCAGATCTCTCAGTAGGCAGACAACTTCAAAATGCGTTCAATATGATCTAAAGAGGTTCAGTCAAAACTAGACAAGCTCCTTCAACTGTTTAAAGGGTTAGATGATTATAGGAATAGCATCTTGGAGGTGGCATATCTGCTTCTAAGTAAAAGACTTTTGCAAGGTTTTAAAATGAAATAAGTACGTACACATATACGGAATCAAAAGAAATGTATATTTGAAGAAATTTGACTTTTATGATTAAAGCTAATTAATACATTTTATATATTATAAAAATATTTTTAGTACATTTTTTGGAAATGCTATAGACTTTTTCTTACTGGACAACCAGATAGCTCAGAAAAAAAGCAGCTGTTATATCTCTGTTTTCAGCCTGTTCTTTGGAAGAGCACTTCAGTTGCTTCCTGAGAAGTAAAAACATAACAAATATATTTTTAAAAGTAGAAGTACGGTACAGCGCGATTTAAAATGTCTTATTAAGTTTAACTCATCTAACTCGTATAGTTAATAAGGCAAGAGCAGTATGTGAAAATCAGTACTTCCAAGTTTTCCACTTCCCACCAGAAGCAGTCTTGCACTCTCCCTGTGGAGCAGTGGAGACGGGAGAGTGGTCTTGTACCTCATGCTTTTCACAAACAATTTTTGTCATTTTATTTACTGGAGCTTTGTGACTGTCTTAAAAGTAAAACACTGTTAATTCAGAAGGCAATGTTATTCTTTAAAACCCACCATTTGGTTTCATTAACAGTTGCCGTAGTCTGAACGTGTCCCCCCAAATCGATACGCTGAAACCCTGATGCCGGATGTGGGAGAGGCACCTTTGGGAGGTGCTCAGGTCGCTAGGGCTGAGCCCTCACGATGGAGGTCAGGGTCCTCATGAAAGAGACCCCACAGAACTCTCCAAACCCTTCTGTCACGGAAGGATCCTCGAGAGGTCTGTGACTCGGCAGCAGGCCCTCACCAACCTGCCGGCACCCTGATCCCACACGGCCAGCCTTCAAAATTGTGGGGGAGAAATTTCTTACTCCTTATAAGCCACCCAGTCTGTGCTATTTTGTTACAGAAGCTTGGACTAAAGCCAGGGGTGGTGGTTTTTTTATTATTATTTTTTAATCTGCACCGGAGGATTTATTTGATTATTGATTTTAGAGAGGAAGGGAGAGAGACAGAGAGAGAGAAACATTGATCAGTTGCCATCTGTACAAATGCTCAGACTGTGGATCGAACCCATGGCCTAGGTGTGTGTCCTGACCAGGGATCAAATTCACAGTTTCTGTGAAGTACGGGCCGACGCTCCAACCAACTGAGCCACCCAGCCCGGGTGCTTATTACTTTCTCAGTGGCTGAGACTTGTGCACGCAGTGACACCATGCACAAGTGTGCTGTGAGGTGTTTCCTAAATATGTACTCGTAGCTCAGTCTGTGGAAACATGCATTACATAAAAAATGAACTGTGCTCACCTAGATTTACTTTCAAAGTCAAAACTGCAGCCATAAATATTTCCAAGAGCAATACCCGTCCCATCAGACAGCTAATTACTGTGGTCATTATCTGGGCAGCTGTGCCCACGGTGGATGCTCCGCCTGTGCTGCTGCTGCTGCTGCTGCTGCCGCCGCCACCGCCACCACCACCACCACCGCTGCCGCTGGAGACAGACTGCACCAGGAGACTGAAAGCCTGGGACTCCACCCGAGCAACATTATCCAGAATAAATTCAATCTTATAATTTTTCCCTGGAAAAAAACATTGTGGGGTTTGATTTCCTTTTATTTGTTTTTTATACACTTCCAGTAGGGTTTTTACTGACTTAAAAATAATGTATTTTTGAAACTGAGAGAAATAAATTGGTGTAAGTATAATCAACTGTAGAGTAGGTCTCTGAGTTTGAAGAGTTCAGTCTGTCCATCAACCATGGGCAGGGGCACCCTGGGTAGACTGTCTTATTCTGGCATCAGTCCTGGCTTCTTAGGGCCCTCCTGCTGCCCAGAACTGGAGAGAGACTGTTTGAAATGAGGGGCAATAGGATTGGGAGAAGGTGAAGGTGCTGAGCCACTGCTTCATCCCTGCATACCTGTGATGAGGAGTGCAGAAGCCTCAGCCTCACTTGGCGGAGGTGGGGATGGATGCTGAACTTTTATTTTGAAACATTTCATGCAGAGGAGTTGAAACAAAGGTAAAACAAACTGTCTCCTCACAGTTGCTTTAAGTCAGATGCTGTTTTTGTGTTGCCAGAGTGTGAACCTTTGCTCTTATCCCAGGTAGAAAGCTTGAAGAAACACTTGTTAGATCTCTTTGGAGAGTGAAGCATAAAAAGCTCATCCAGATGTTTTTAATCCACAGGTTAAACCTTCCCACAGTTTTGAATATGAGATAATATCATTTTCCTTGAGGCAGTTTCTTCTGGGACCACTGTTATCATTAATAGTGGTTGCCACACAGAGCAGGCGTTGCAATTCCTGTGCATCTCTTGAGTTTTATTTCATCTATTTCTCATGTATATTTTCTAAAAAATATCACTTCTGTTTTCATTCTTTCTTTTTCAGGGAGAGAGTTTAATTAGATCTTGACCACACTGTGCTTTCACAAACAAAGGCAGTGTGTTCTATACCTCTCCAGGTGGACAGGACTGCTCTGTGGGCTCCCACCACTGGTACAATTCATGGCAATGATGTATTTAGTCTTCCTGCACTTGGAAAAACTGAATGTTTGTGGCAGGTGTATTTTTTCTTAACAATTTGATGCATAAAGAATTTAGGATTTTGGTTTTTCTTCTGAAACATTATGAGGAAACCCAAGCTAGGCTTGTGGAAAGGACACTCCGTGGAGAATTGAGGGACTCAGACAAAATCCAGAATCAGGACCTTAGGGCTACAACTCCGGTGGAGCCATCCCAGTGGAAGGTCCAGACATCATGGAGCAGATGAGCCATCCTAGCCCAGCTGCCTGAGCCACACTCTTGTGAGCAAATGATATGGGTGTTGTTTTAAGCTGTTAAATTTGGGGCTTGCTTGTTACACAGTAATAGAAAATGAAATAAGCACTAAATATCACATAGGTTGTGAGGTAAACATGTTTCAAATGTTATATCCATTAGAAATACTATTTTTATCCAGGTTACTTAAAGATGCAGTCTCAGCTGTTGCCTTTTTTCTTCTACTCTTTTCTCACCTCCTTCTCACATCCCCATTTTCTGTGCTAGAAGCCACACCTAAGCCCAGGTGGCCCCCTGCTTTGCTCTTTCTGAAGCTATAAATGGAAGAGTGCACACAGCTATGCTGCCGGGCTGCAGGCTAATCTGCAAGGGGATTTCCCACAGAGCAGTGACTGGGGGTGGGGCCCACTAGAAAGAGTTATAAGGAAGATACTTTGTTAATTTTCTTGCATGAGCTCTGTTGTTATTATAATTTTAAAGTGGTTGATGTACAGATTGGCTAACTGTTCTAAAGATAATGAAAAGATAACTATACTTGATCTCCCTTTACTATCCACAACCAGGGAACCGAGGCCCTGGTTGATGGAGAAAAAAAAAGGCAAGACTAAAAAATCAATTAGGAGCTGTGGCTCTTCTCCGTAGCAGGTCAGATAGACGCTCCAAGGGAAGCTTTGAACTCTGAAATAAAATTTACTGTATATAGGAGAGTACTATTTTGTTATCATGATGAAATGCCATTGCTTCAGCACCCCAGTGGCCCTGGTACTTTGGAACATTGCTATTTGGACGTGGTAGTTTTAAAACTTGGACTTCAGGGTGGGTCTTTGCCACTGGGCACTTCTGAGGTCCACCTTGCCAGGGAGGTAGGCAACCTGCCTCATTTCCCACAAAAGGGCTCCAGTCCTGCCACCGTTTAGGCTGGCCGTTTAAGAATGTGGCTCTCCCCTTAACCAGCAAGCAGGTGGGATACTCAGGGTCCTTGTCCAAGAGCACAACGCCGAACACATTGCCATTCGATCTTCATCAAACACTAGGTTGAGATATGACTGCCTAGCAGGCAGACCAAACTGTCTAGTGTGGAGCATCATCGAAGCCCGAGGAAACACAAAGGAAGGAAAAGAGTTCTTTTGGGATGATTTTTGTTGTTGGTATTTAGTGATTATGAAAAACATCGGATTATTGAGTTACTTTACTTATTTTACTCATTTTACTCTTTATTTTTATGTTTATCCTCACCTTTAAGTGTGTGTGTATGCATGAGTGGTTTTGAAATAACAGCGGTGAGAAGTGGGAGTCCCATCACACAGCTTTTCAGAAGTCAGGGCCTGTAACCGTCTTCAATGGGGCCCAGGCTGAGGTGCTCAGACTAAGGGAGGCCTGCCTCGGGTGTGAGCAGTCTGTCCATTGCACTGTTTTAGGTACTTTATAATCCAGCACCAATAAAGACCTGGTTTTTCTGGACATGTCATTTCAGCCTCAGTAGAAAGGCTTTCACTGATTGCGGTTATACCATCAGCCCAGTGGAGATGGTATAAGAAACTCGGCTGTGGAGTTACAGCTGTATTCACTGCAACCATGTTGAAGCGACCGCTTGGCACAGATTCATCGCGTATACTTAATGAGAGCTTACGGGGCACCTGTGTTCCGACCTCAGAGCAGCTTGTAAGTCTCCATGGCAACTGGTATATGTGACAGACACTGTGCATCTTGATAACGCTCATGTCCCCCCTTTGCATTGGGTGTCAGAAAGACTGGAACCCACTTTCCAGCCCAATTCTCAACTCCTGCGTGGGGTGTTAAAGTCATATGAGCCTCTCATATCCTTTCTTCTTTTAATTTGAAAATCTGTTCATTATTCTTATTATAAATGTAATAACGTATAGTTAGTGATAATTTAGACAAATCCACAAATGGATAAAAATATGAATCATGACATAATTTTGATGCATATCCTCAAATGACCTATTTTAATTTATTTAATTGCTTATTTTAATTTCTATTTTGTTTTGCATTTTAACCCTATTCATGTTTGTGTAAGCTGGATGAAATATCTTCTGAAGCAAGGCAGAGGATAGGGCTCTGACTTCCATATAGAGACCGAAGTATTATAGACTGCTTTGTTCACTTATAACCTCCGTGGGGACCCAAAGGAGGTCACTCACCTGTTCTGAGGACAGCCAGGTCGGTGTAGTTGGCCCAACAACTGCTAAACGGGATTGTTGTGTTTCCAATGAGACCACTGATGTGGTTGTCATTGGAGTCCTTCAGGACAGCCTTCAAAGTCAACGCCGTAATCCCAACAGATACGCAGTTACCCTAAAGGGAAAAAAAAATTGTGGAGAATTCTAATTGTCCTGTCCCATGCATTTTTTCTTTTTAGACGTGTGAAACTTTATTTTTTCAAAATGCCTCATAACAAATTTAAAGTCTGCAGAAGCCTTTTCCTGCACAAAGCATCACAAATGCGGACACTGGAGCAAGTTCATGGCAAAGGAAGTTCTTTAAATCAGTAAAAGACAATATCCATACATGTTAGTCCAACTTCTGAGGGGCAGTGCTATCCTCATGGAGCCAGTGTGCCAAGATTAGGGAAGCTGGTGCACCCTCCAGAATTCCTATCTTAATGCTTCCCCTTAAATACAGCTTTGAGTCATGACTCACGTCAGAATCCAGTGCCTTTACTGAAGGCTGCTGAGAGAATGGCTGTCCCAGCTGTGCTGCCACCGGCTGAGTGATCACTGCAAGTGTGGACATACAGGCCACGTGGTGAACAGGAAACGCAAACCTTTCAACGGGCCGGGCAGTCACCTGTGAATGGTCACGGGTGGTGAAGGGGTTCTTATGTGATAACTACATTCAACAGCAAACTCACCTTAAGTGCAATATTCATTTTTAACTTAAAAAATATGTTCAACACGTACAAATACCATTACATTTTCTCTAGATCAAAGTCATGAAGGATTATTGTAAATATTTAAAGCAAAGGGCATTTTATTACCACAAATAAGTTTTTAGAAGATAGGCTTTTTTTTCAACTACTTTTTCACTTTAGTGATACCATGAAAAATAGCCAATAGTAAATTAGATAGACATGCCCTCTAAACTATCATCTTGAACTAGAAAACGAGTTGAAATAAGAAATTAGCAACAATGTTTGAAATAGCTAAAATGCGTTTTTCTAGTAGTTTTCTTACCTTAGTCCAGCCAGAATCACTGGGGCTGGGGACAGGGTTGGTAATAGACATGGAAGAGACATTAAACCCAAGGGTACTATTGGTTTTTCCTAGAATCACAGCTTGTCCAAGAGAAGCAACAATTTCTTGGAGTTCAGATAACTGCATCCGGCCTATGGGGAAATGGGATCACGACATGTGGATGGTAAGAGCGTGGGACTGTGAGAACACGTGACACGTCTTCACTTAAGTGTTCATTGGCGCTGCTCCACCCACATTCCAGAATTCTACAGCTTTCTAACTGTACATGAGCTTAACATGACAAGGGCATGTTAATGAGGTTAGGAAAATGATGAACTCAGTAGTGTATGTGTTAAAGATGGGATTAAAGGAAAAACAAAGGTAGATAAAATAAATACAAGGAAAATGAATGAAAGCACAGTGGGAAAATGTATGTCTCCATTTTACACTTTCCCACATCATTCTTTGTTTGGAAGTGAAGCACTATCACACATGTCTAGCATCACATATCATTTAAAAAAACAGTTACTTTGAAGTGAAAGGATAAAATTCACAGTATGCATATTAATAAGTTGCTACATTTATTAAATTATGAAAAAATGGTTACTTTTTCTGGACCGTGATGCTTTTCAAGGTTACTTTTAGCCCTGTGTAGTTATTATACTCTTTTTCTAGCTTGGCAGGCCCTCTTCAATCTGCTGTCCCCGTGACACTCTTTACCTTACGAAGTGGTGTCTCAATCCATCACACTTCTCTTGTCAGGAACTTTCCCTTGCTCTCTTCTACTTCACCCTTCACTGCTCCTTCATTCTATGTAGTCAATGATCAATTTCTACATTTTTCCATCTCCACTGTCAAAATCCCAGGGACAGCCATCATCAGTGGACTTCTTAAAAGAGCTGCAAACTGGCTTTCTTGATTTGTTCTCTCCCCCTTCCACTCCATTCTCTACACTGTAGTCAGAGTGATCTTCTAAACACTGTCTGTCACCAGGACAACATTTTGATGTACTATAGGCCTTGCCAACTCCTGTTCCTAGATCTCCAGCATCTTCTACATCCAGAGTCCTGCCTTGAAGACTGACGACTGACTTTTTCCCATTAAGGCTTGGGAAGAAGAAGTTCTCTTGAGGTCTCTTGAGGTTGACCCAGACCCTGCTGGATAAATGCTCAGTCTTCTAGATTCCTCCCTCTCCCCCCACTTCCTCTGTGCATTCTTCTCCACGACAGCTTCCCAGACATGAGGGTTCAGGTGCCCTAACGGTGGCAGTACAAGGGGGCTTCACGTCCACACACTACTACGACTGCCTGTTCTCACTGAATTTTGGTACAGAGTGGCAGGTCTGAGCTGATCTGTACTGTTAACAGGTACTCTCTGACCATTTGACATGGGAAGGTGTCCATTTCTGTGGATTGCCACCTGGAAACCAAAGACCTTAACTTCAGGAGATCTTATTCCTGACCTCAGGATTCTGCTAATCCAGAGGTCCCCTCAGTACTTGAGGACCATTTTCTAGGACATCGGGGAACTTCTGGATATCCCAACACTATGTGAAAGCTGTGGGAGACAGCTGTGGGGACTACTATGTGCATATCTTTTTGCTATTTCCCAACATTTTGCTGTGATATTGCTCCATGACAAGTGCAAGCTTTCCTTAAGACTCAACACCCTATCCCAGCCAAGGTCTGGGAAATATGCCAATGGTCTGTCTCCCCCGCTACCCCTATCTCCATGGGCTTAGACCACTGATACTTAACTGGATAAATCTTACTAACAAGATAGAGCTGCTTTAAGGGGATAAAGTTTGGAAGGGGTTGCGGGTGAGAAAATTTAGATCGTATATAGGAAGTAAGTTATAGTTTCCTGGGATATTTGAGTGGCTAGTATGCTAAATATTGGCCTCCAATACATGTAAGGGCTTACCAGGGCTTTCTAAGAGTCAGTGAGCAATCTGTGTATGAACCTTGGACTCACTGAAATTCCTAGGTTAGATGAACGGACTCTGTTGGGTCCAATGCCATGAACTCTGTAAATACAGGAAGTATGGGGCTGATGACAAGGCAGAGGACATCATGAGAGAACTGGTTGTAACTCAAGTCTGTGTTTCCTGTTTCCTTCAACAAAGAGAGTTAGTTGATCAGCACCTCCCGCCGCTCATGCAAGCCTTTCCACAGGCTTATCCCCACAGGGGAAGAACCTCTCGCCTGTCTACCTGGTAGAATTACGGAATGGCAATGTGGCTCCTGGAGAATCCACATGAAACAAACCTCCTGGGGAAATGAGTGATGACCCCTAGTGGCAGAAGGTGAGCGCTTCACCCAGTACACAGGTCTACACAACAGGAGAGCCAGGGAGTTCAATGAAAAAGGTGCTGGAGAGCAATAAAGCAGATCTGGATTTTGCGTCTGAAATTTAAACAGTTTGGAAGCTCTCTTTAAGAAAAAGAATGCAGAAAAATTTTACTTTTTTTTTAACAACATTCAGTGATCTGACCACATAATTAAATGGAGACTTTTTCCAGGGCCTTGAGAGTTAAAGCAACTCATGAGATTTGCTTGTGCAAGTGAAGTTTGCGCTTCATTAGCTGGACCCTAAACCTCCCCTGACAGAGCCCTTGGGCTCGTCTTCTTGGAGAGGGGTGGCCTAGGTGACAGTGCTTGTGCTTGACCACTGGAGGCAATGGCAAGGTGGGGGGTTGGCACCTGGGAATAGCAGCGGGAGGCCAGGAAAGTTCAGTTGCACCTCAATAGAGCCTTGTGCAACACAGAGAATACCATCCACCTTGCAGCAGAGACTATTAAATCCAGAGGTCACCACGAGGGCCGGAGGTCAGGAAAGCCCCCTCGGTATTCAGATACCAACTTGAACTGACTGGACAGATAGAAAGGAAGAAAACCTGAAGACTACACATTCACCCAACTACCCAAGAGGAATAGTTACTCTAAAGGAATCATTTAAGCCAGTGAAGACATCTGCTATGAGACAGTAGGGCTTATTTTTATCTGATACCTAGAAAATAAGGGTATGGAGAGTGAGAGACAGAGAAAGGGGCAAGGGTTGGTGAGACTGATTAGATTAGTCACAGGAATTACTGATAGAACATATGCTTTCATATTTGTACTTGTTGGGTAGATTTGTGGCTTTACTGTGGAAGTCTATCCCACCACTCCACTGTTCAGAATCTTCAAGGGTCTATCCACTCTTTCTTTAGGAAAACATCCACTGTCCTTCTTGGCTTATGAAGAGGAGAGCTTCCTTTGGTTTCCCACGATCTAGCACTTGCCTACCTCTCAACTTCATGTCCAGCAGCACACCCTTCCTGGCTTCTTCCCTCATGGACCTATTGGACATTTTCCACCTCTAATGCACCAAATTCTCAATAACTACTTCTTGGCCTTGAACTTTCTCACCCCCTTCTTTCCATTGACTGACTCTCTTTCATGTTTAATCTCTCAGCTATAAGGTCACTTCCTTAGATCACTTCTAAGATCTTTTATATTAGGCAAAATCCTGTGTTTCATTAATTGCTACAATACTAAAATAGAGGCTCAAGTTCCTTCATAATTTCAAAATAGACCGGGATTACAGGAGTGGGGCAGGGAAAAGGGTCTTCAGGCCCTTACAGGCTTCAGGATGTGGGGTTGGTGGGGTTGCCAGGCCTTGATAAGGTCATTTGTGGGTGTGGACTCAGTCATTACATTGCTCTGTCTCAAAGGTCTACTATTCATACCTGCAGTATCATTGTTTATGAACTGAGCAGGTGGATCTCCAATCTCCAGTTCAACCGTGAATCTCATGGATCTCTTCTTCCGCAGACCCTCCCCTCCTATTATTTTGCTGATACGGATTTTGTCACTTGATATCTTCAGGAACAAGGCAAGATTTCTAACCAGATGATGAGAGCTATAAAAGTCATCTTCTGTTACAGCAGGTATTTGGAAAGAAACAAATATGACTGCAGTGGTATGGATTTCAACAGGTGTAGTTCCTTTAACCAAAAGGTAAAGCATCTGGTAGGTTCTATCAAAGTAGTTTTCACCAAGGACAGTGGAATTCAGGTCAGGAAGGAATTGGTCTATGAAGGAAAAAAGCCCAAATAGCTTCTTTATAGGATCCCAATTACCACGTAGTATTTCATATTTGTTTAAGTTTAGGAAATTCTGAAAAAGCTCAACATTATCATTCTTTCATAATAAAGTATGCATATTAAAAACAAAAACTGTTATAGAACTGGCAAGGAAAATTAAAGTCAATCCTTTCAATAATACCATTAATAATCATTATACATTAAATTTATTTTAAACAATTAAAAATTTATGAAAAAACAATTTAAAAAGCAGTAGTCATTGCACATTAAATTTACTTTATAAAACAATACTATAGACACAGTACAAGTGAGGAATAGAATTTATTCATGAACCCAGGAGCCTATATTATAACACTCTACAGTCAAGGGTGTCCAACCTGCTGCCTGCAGGGCGCGTGCAGGCCAGGATGGCTGTGAATGTGGCCCAGCACAAAATCGTACATTTACTTAAAACATTATGATATTTTCTTGTGATTATGTGTCAAAATGTATTTAATGTATGACCCAAGACAACTTTTCTTCTTCCAGTGTGGCCCAAAGACACCAAAAGGTTGGACACCCCTGGTCATATTCAGAATTTTAAAGCTTTGACCAAAGGCATTTAGTGACTTAAAAAATGTAAATTTAACTTTAATAACCATCTAGCTTGTGCAGTGCTTTATACAAAATCTTGAGGAGCATTTACCATTTGGTGCTTCTATTTTTACCAAGGGCAAAAGTAAGTATTTTTACCAAGGGCAAAATGAAATATATATAAAAATATCCCAGAAGGATCTTACATCAATGAAATAGCCTGAAAAATCTGTGATTGATGCAAAACAAATTCTATGAGGGAAGTATATTTTGTAAAAGTGATTGGGGTTATTAGGGTTACAGTTGTGAGTATGTAACCCACAGTGTTTATTCTTGTATAATTATGTAGTAATTATATTATTTTCCATATGAACAACTGTAAACCTACTTTTACCCACCCTTATATATACAATTTTATGGCAGAATGTCAATAATGTCTAAAAGATAATAAACCTACTAAGACCTATTAAAAATTGAACCCTGACAAAGGCTGGATTGGATAGTAGTACTGGAATAAGACATGTAGATTTTCACCACATTTCATAGTAAGGCTTACTAAAAATAAAATAAAATAAGATTTTAGAAAGAAGAGGGTATTTCTTATGAATGTAATAGACATTCATAACAATGGCATTAAGAAGCCATTTCATTATTACTATATGTATATTTCTTTAATACCTACTAGAATAAATTCTAGATGCAATTTGTTTTAAACATTCTATGAATCTGAAGAATGTGCTTTTGTATTACACTCAAATTACTGTTACAGATGCTTATACCATTTATTCTAGGTGATTATCCTAGGTAACCATTTCATGTCTTCCCAAAATGTGTGGAAGCAGACATATAGATAATAAAAGAAATGGGTAATCTAGAATAATATCTATAGATTCAGAATACAGGGAGATTATTTGTATTCCAAGTGTGAAAGCAAAATGTTCATTTAAAAGCAATGTCACTCAGGGAAAAATATCTCTTAAGAGGGCAGTGGTTGTTTTCTAGCCCTTTAACACCTACATAACCAGTTCCCTATAATAAGTTCTGCCTGTGGGGATAGTTTCCACCTTCTTGAGTTAAATGATAGAGTGCTTGGTACAAAAGTGATGTTTAAAAAAGAAACAGTTAAAAGTTATGAAAATTAAGCTGTAAATAGGTACAGTTATATAGTATGTAAAGATAATCAGACTGACCTCTTAGCTGATAAGAGGTAGTATAGCATCATGGTTGATTAAGCGCACGAGTTCTAGAGCTAGTCTGTGCTCAGAGTCCTTGCTCTGCCCTTACTGGCCTTGATATTGCTATGGACTGAATTGTGCCCCACCTCCCCCACAAATTCATGTGTTGGAGCCCTGACCCCCAAGGTGAGGGTATTTGGAGATGTGGCCTTTGAGAGGTAGTTAGGTTGAGATGAGGTCATCTGGGGGTGCTTCATGATGGACCAGTGACCAGAGAGCCTGATGGCTCTCGCATTCTCTCTCTCTCTCTGCCCTGCGAGGACACAATGAGAAGGAGGCCATCTGCAAATCAGGAGGACAGCTCTCACCGACCTGACCATACTGGCACCCTGATCTAGTACCAGCAGCTTCAGCTCTGGGAAAATAATTTTTTAAGCCACCAAGCTTATGGTATTTTGTTATGGCAGCTTAGGCCAAGACAGAGACTTGGAAAATTACTTCACCTCCTTGTGTCTCCATTTACTCAGCTGTGACTACTTCACAGGGTTATTATTAGGCTATAGTAATGATGTGTTACTATAGACAAAGCACTTAGAACAGTGCCTGGCACACAGTAATGTCTCTGGAAACATGAGTTATTCATGTTATTAGTACAAATACATGGTAACAAATATGGATATCCATTCGTACTCTAACGTCTGCTTATGTTGTGATCCACAGCACACATTTATGTGACTGTTAGAGAAGATTACAGGGCACATCTAAAAATGATAATAATTAGCACATGTGGAATGGAATGTACTGACCTTACTATGACTGGCTTAACAAAAAGATTTTAATGAGCAGAGATAAATCCTGGTTTTGCAAATATTAGTAATTAGGAAGTTTAGCCTCTTCCATACATTTCATTTAAATCCAGAGCTTAGTTTATTACATTTACTTCA